>JAXQQM020080062.1:0-168569 GCA_034641835.2 Pinus albicaulis
AGGAGATGTCTCAAGGGGAAATGAAGCTCATACTCAGAGGGATGCAATGATGATGTTTTCAGTGCATGACAGTGTTCACAGGTCACATTATGGGTCCTCCATTGTGCGGGACGGGGAATGGTAGGGACGGTGACAAATTACTGTGTAACAATTTGCTAAATTAATTAGGAATAAAATATCAAATCGGTTTCTCCCTGCGAGGAGATTAAGCCAAGTAGGATAGAGCTTAAAAATAGGATAGAATTTTTTTGTGATTGGTTCAACAGAAAGCTAAAAAAAGAGAAAGTGAACTGCTTCAGGGATATATATATATATGCATGAATAGGTGTGAGAATATAGTGTGGAAAGAGAGTGAAATAGGTGTGCATTAATAGGTGCGAGAGAGGAGTGAAAAGAGAGTAGAAATAAATGTAAAAACCAACGATCCAAGGGATTGGCTCTGTGTAATTCATTTCTGATTAGTTCCAAGTGTTTTGTATTTTAACCGGGCTCTCTATTTTAAACCATTTGTTTTAATTCTCTTTTGAATCGAATATTTCATTAAGGGCACTACAGAAGGCAATCGGATTTGCAAGCAACATTGAGAATTGAAGGAAAATTAGATTTGCAAGCAACAATGAGGACTGTAGATCTTGCACAGATCAATGGTGAGAAATCACATCGTAGCCGTAAGGACTTCGCACATCGCAAGGTATAGTATTTATATTTAAGAATTCGCAAGTTAATTTATTTAACTTACAATGTGACGTAAGTCGGCGAAGACATAATGTGGACTTTCGGATCCATCAAATTCCAACGACAGAGATTGAAAGCGCACCGGGAGAAATTTCACAAATCGCAAAGTTTAGCGTTTAAGTATTAAGGTCGTCGCAAGGTAATTTAAGTTGTTTGTAGCATGAAGTGGAGAAGGTTACTGTTATAGGTCAATTTGGGCACCATTCCCAATGACCTGGTTAACTAGACATCATCTCCATGACCAATGATCAAGGGTCTATCATTCCCTATCATTTAAAATGCTACATGCCCTAAGACAAGAAACAAGACAAATCAAGCAAGACTTTCATCAAGCAAAGGTTTCCAAGGTTTGAAGCTTATTATATAACATATGAGAGCTCACCAACACAAGATCTAAGGGGCATAAGTGCGTTGCATATGCAGGTAGCCCCATGCAAGGTTTCTTTGCAAAGCACTTCCCGACATTCACAAGTGCATTGGTCACATTGGGAGTGAAAATCTCATTATTCCGAAATCTCCACTTGGCCAGTGCCTTCTAGAAGAGTTCACATGTGTCAAGCTTCGGATCCAAGTGTCCATTTGAAATCTACACGACTGGAAACATGTCTTGCCTATTATTGGAAAGTCATTGATTGCAAAACAACCTACAGTTCATCTATAAATTGAGCACAGATCTAAGTGCTTAAGAAGGAAGAATTTGAGTAGAGAAATGTTGGAGAATTTTCAATTGAGAGCTAGATTTGTGTAGCTACTGCTAGAGAGATTTATACTATGATGAGGCTTGGGGATGTTGCTGGAAGGGTCACTTCAAATCAGTCACTTGGTTGTAACCTCTCCTTCTATCATCAATAAATAATACTGCTTATTTTTCCCTATATGCATCTGTATTGGCTTTGATTTTCCATATTGCAAGATCTTAGTTGATGTGTATGGTTTATGATTTACTGATTTAGAAAACTAACTTGAATAGATATCTATATTATTGCATCTTCTGTTGTTTCAGTGTTCTTTCTTGCAAGAAGCATTCCGCATAAACCGCTTGAATTTGAACTTGCAACAGAAGCGACAGAAGGAGCCATTTGGAAGCGACTGATCAAGTAAGCCTCCAATCCTCTCTGTGTATCTATTCTGAGTTAGGAAAAATAGTCGTGTATTCTTTCACATGTTTTTCTAGACTAGCACCTGTCTAGGGAATCATGATTTATCAGTAATTCGTAATTCTGGCCCAAAAAATTCACGACTCCACTGGGGAGAATTTCTCTTAGTTCTAAGTGTTTAAGCCTCTGATTTTCTTTGTTTATCCACCTAGTAGTTGTTACTCATAAATATTAAACATTTTCAAAGTCAAATTAGCAAAGACAGTGAGTTAAACAGTAGTATTTTTCTTTGTATACTGTGCCCAACGTACCCTTAGACTGGACATAGTGCTTTGCAGAGCACTGTCTCCCTTCCTAGCCTGCGTTGCAGAGCACTGTCTCCCCTCAGAGACTGCGTTGATTCCTGAAACCACCCAAATTCCCTTGAATTTGCCTTTGCAATTTGCTTCAGTTTTGTTGCTGCTGTGTTTTGAAAAGTTTGCTTCTCATATTGACCAATGACTCTATATACCTCTTCCTCCTTTGACTGAAAATTTGTTCAATGTTTGTTTAAAAAAAATTTTCTTTATCATTGACAAGTTGATTTCAAAGTACTTTTTATGGTCGCATTAAGAATCATTTTCTTTTGAAATAGGAAATTGTCGTAAAATCTTCATTTCCTTGATAGGAGAAATTGTTGTTGAAATCCTCATTTTTCCTTCAAAAGAGAAACTGTTGTTTGTATTCTTCATTTCTCAAAAGTAAAAAGCATTTGAATTGTTGATTTAGTGCACCTAGTTTCTTTTTTGCATTCATAACATTAAAGAAAATGAAAAGAAAAAATTGCATTTTCATGTAGAATAATGTGTGTTTTGCAAAAGGAACATTAGGAAATATTCATTTAGTTTGTGCTCATTGATTGGTTTTGTTCATTGATTTTTTTGCTCACAAATTATTTGCTCTCTTCCCTTAGTAGCTAGGTTTTTCATTGAAAAAACTGAAAGTGAAAGATTGCTTATCATTTTTAGTTGTATTTTAGGCATTTTCCAATACATCATCACGGTGAACCTTTGAAAGGAAAATTTTTAAGCAAGATCAACATAAAATTAATCTCAATTTACTTAACAACGCATTGGAACCATAACGATAACACTTAGAATGTCTAGGCTAGAGACGTGTTCCGGCTTCATAAATCATAGCAGTTGTTTTCAACTTGTATGCGATACATTCCAAGTGTGATACCTCACTCCACGTACGTAAGTATATCGTAGCTCTTCCACGTACGTTCGGGTATATCAGGTGGTGTTACAATACAATAAGTATAAAGGGGTGCTCTCACTGTGCGGTTTTGCATCAGACATCGCTAATACGGACTTGGGCCTCCACGTACCTTCGAGTGTATTTGGGAGGACAAAATTTAGGTGCTATCCATCCATAGTGAACCGAGTCAGCCACCTTGAAATTGTGATACACCGAACACAACATTCAGGGAGATTACCTGCCCATACTTCTTGGTTCGCCATGAGGTATTCTGCAGTTCACAGTTTCTTGGTAAACCGTTTTTCCTAGCATCACCCTCTTTTTTTTTATTTTCTTTTTGGTTAAAATAAATCATTAATCATGGAAGAACAAAATTCTATCCCCGTTAGCTCACATATATTAGCTTTAAAACCACCTTTACTGCCATAAGTTACTTTTGGTAGGCAAAGGCTATCACGATCTGCCAAATCAAGTACAATTCGTACCTCTGGTGAAGCATCATCTTCCCATATACCAAATTTGTCACAAGTTGTTTCTATAAATCCTAGTTTGTCTACTGTTGTCGAGACGGAGTCCTCGCAGCTACCCATGGTCACGATCCATCCAATATGTGAGACCATACCTCCTGAACCCAACGTTGTTCAACTGGAAGTTGATCCAGATCCCATTGTGCTTTAGGGGGCAACTGTTATTGGTCAAACTGGACATCATCCCCAGGACCAATGAAATAGGGTCTATCATCCCCTTATATTTCTGTTGCTATATTCCCTAAGTGGAGAAAATCTTGATCCTGAAGTTGAACAACCGAAATTTGTTTATGTATTGGTCACTCCACAATCTATTGTAGCCATTAAGTCTCCCATATTGCACAGTCAACTACATGAAATATAATTTGGGCCTGACGGTGAAGTTCTTCCACCTAGTTTGATTTCGATTGAAGAAATATCACAAGACGAGACACTTTTAACTCCAACTCATTTTCGATAGGAGCTTTACATGTATGAGTCTTTTCCTCAATCACCTTCATCTACTTTTGTTGATATTGTTTCACTTTGAGTTCCCATATATTCTATAGGGTATACATTAGGTAATTTTACCATGGCTGAGATAACATCCCAGACTGAACCATCTATTTCAGCTACGACAACATCTGTTGTTGCTTCATTTTCGATGTTTTGTCCATTGACTTCACCCATGTCATCATCTGGAATCCTATCTGGTTCCTCTCCTTGGTGGCTGGTGATACTAGATATGTTACCCTCAAAAATTCCTAAATTCAATGAAAACCCTGGAGAAGACCCGTCAACGCATGTTATAACTTATCATTTTTGGTGCTCATCAAAATCCTTAAATGATGACTCTGTTATACTATGTTTTTTCCAACACACACTCACTACTCCAACTGCACTATGAGGATGGTTATTTTACTATGTCAACCTCGTTAAAAATGAAATAGGTTATGAGGATGGTTCTTTTCTTGTGTCAACCTCATTAAAAAATGAAACAAGTGTTGAGGATAGTTCTTTTCCTGTGTCAACCTCGATAAATGAAACAGGTTCCCATGAGGATGGTTCTTTTTCTTGTGTCAACCTCGTTAAAAAATGAAAAAGGTTCCTATGAGGAAAGTTATTTTACTATGTCAACCTCGTTAAAAAAATT
Organism: Pinus albicaulis; assembly: GCA_034641835.2. NCBI lineage: Eukaryota > Viridiplantae > Streptophyta > Pinopsida > Pinales > Pinaceae > Pinus > Pinus albicaulis. Next base: position 4,731 of record JAXQQM020080062.1, read on the forward strand.
AAATAGGTCATGAGCATAGTTCTTTTCCTGTGTCAAGCTCATTAAAAAAAGAAACAAATCCTCTCCTAATTAAGGCGATTCTTCCATTTGATCTTATTAATGAACCTTCATTCCATCCAACTATTAGTAATCTACTTAGGTGAATGAAATGAAGCTTGGGGGGCATATTCTCTTGTAGGGGGAATTCGACATGTGCTCTTGTAGGGGGAATTCAAAACATTCTTACTAATTGCACGCAATCAACCGCTGAAGTTTGGGGGAAAAATCAGGTTCAGAGCTCCAAAATGAAAATGGTAACTATGGAATGGTAAAAATGAATAGTGAAACTACTTTTAATAGTCATTTAATTATTTGCAAATTGAATATATTGCTATGACTATATTTTTATTATGTTTATTATCATGAAACAGGTATTTTTAATGCATTTGATGTTGTTTTGAACAGGAAATACAACCGTTGAATAGATTAGTCATGCAGATTTATTCAAAGAATGACTTGACCACAAAGAATACTTTTTCTCCTTATTTTTAGAGCTTTGTTAAAAACAAAAAAGGATTTGAAGCACACTTTTATCTCTTTTTTCGAGCTTCGATAACATTGAAAAAGGAACCCCTGGAGTCTTTTTTCAGCTCTTTTCAGACTCCGATAATGTGAAAATATTGCCGAGCACTTGTATTTTTTAGCTCATTAAAGTAAATGAATTGATATCTACTCAGTATAAGTTTAACCCTTTTCTGGATTGAGATGGATTATTTACGAAAAAGGAATACCTTGGTTAAACATGAAAATAGAGGTTCTCTCAGATATTATTTTACACTTTTTTGTGTCTGAGTGACAAATTTATGAAACTTTACTTTTGGAGTTCTCTTTCATCCTCTTTGTCAAACTCTATAAATATGAAAAAGGACCACGCTATCACTGTCGTTAAGCTCGTTAAAATATAAAATAGCGACAAGCTTGTCGATCATGGCAAGAATCGAGTTTCATTCATCGCTAGACTCGTTAAATTATTAAATAGTGATAATTTATTCGCCCAAAGGGTTGAATTATAGATCAAGAAAATGTTATCCTCCTCAAGCTTGTTAAAAATAAAGAGGTACTAGTCGACAAATGACCGGGGAAAATTTGGGAAAAGTGAGCAAAGTTTCTTTTTGGTAGCAAGCCACTCTTGAACATGACACTTCTTTAACTCCATGTCCGTGACTGTTTGGGTTGGGTAATCATCTTGATGGTTCATTCACACCTATGGTTCATCATACCTTCACTTCGCTTTTGGGTCAATGTTACCAACTCATCATAGTCTCACCAATATTTTCAGGAGAATTCATTCAGTGATTTAAAACTCATCCTTCTGCAATACTCGTAAACCTTCATTTTCATGACCGTCATCCCTGAAAATTGCTATATCAAGTCATACCCTTGTCTCTGAAATCAGTAACTCCTGTTTTGCAATAAGGTGACTTCATGTCGACAACAAATAAATATCCATGAAGTTCACTTAGAAACATTAGATTCCAGTACCATGAGGCTTGTTACAGCATCGACAAGTTTCTCACTTCCGAACCTTTGACCGAAATATTTTGTTTGACATTCGACATCAAATCATCTATTCACGCCTTACGAAATGTACTGCAGTACCTTGATTCCATTAACATTAATGGTGGTTCTCTCATGTTTGTTAACATCACACATCATTGGCTGGTAATCAAACAATATCTTTTCATGTTCGACTAGAAATCATATATTTGCATGGCTAGACTTGTACCCTAATGATCGAGTGAATGAGATAAGAAGACCACGGATCTAGTTTCAGCCATCTGAGATGCGATTTCAAGATTTTTGTACACATCATCTGTACGGTGACCTTACATACAGATTGTCATCCAAACATGGGCCTATATCTATAGGCATGTCTGCATCTGGGCAACATTCCAATGAAGACAACTTTCTAAATTATGTATATGTTATTAGATTGTTTATGTGCTGAACATGGGAATGCCTACCCTCAGGAATTATGATCAAAGAGGATATATCATGATGTAATTTATTGTAAGATTGATGCAGGTGACCGTTCCGCTTCGTTTCTAGCCCATCACAGTGTAAAGCATCTCAATCAAATGTTTTTATTATTTGCATCTAATGCTTTAGGGGGAAATTGTTATAGGTAAATTTGGGCGCCATTCCCATTGACCTAGTTAACTAGACATCATCTCCATGACCAATGATCAAGGGTCTATCATTCCCTATCATTTTAGTTTCTACATGCCCTAAGACAAGAAACAAGACAAATCAAGCAAGACTTTCATCAAGCAAAGGTTTCCAAGGTTTGAAGCTTATTATATATCATATGAGAGCTCACCAACGTAGCCTCTAAGGGGCCTAAGTGAATTGCATATTCAGGTAGCCTCATGCAAGGTTGCTCTACAAAGCACTTCCCAACATTCACAAGTGTTTTGTCACATTGGGAGTGAAATTCTCATTGTTCCAGAATCTCCACTTGGCCAGTGCCTTTTAGAAGAGTTCACGTGTCAAGCTTCAGATCGAAGTTTCCATTTGACATCTACATGACTGGAAACATGTCTTGCCTATTATTGGAAATTCATTGATTGCAAAAAAAACCTACAATTCATCTATAAATTGAGCACAGATCTAAGTGCTTGAGAAGGAAGAATTTGAGTAGAGAAATGGTGGAGAATTTTCAATTGAGAGCTAGGTTTGTGTAGCTACTGCTGGAGAGATTTATACTATGATGAAGCTTGGGGACATTGATGGAAGGGTCACTTCAAATTAGACACTTGGTTGTAACCTCTCCTTCTATCATCAATAAAGAATACTGCTTATTTTTCCCTATATGCATCTATATTGGCTTTGATTTTCCATATTGCAAGATCTTAGTTGATGTGTATGGTTTATGCTTTACTGATTAAGAAAAATAAATTGAATAGATATCTATATTATTGCATCTTCTACTATTTCAACATTCTTTCTTGCAGGAAGCATTCTGCAAAAACTGCTTGAATTTGAACTTGCAACAGAAGCGACAGAAGGAGCCATTTGGAAGCGACTGATCCAGTAAGCCTCCAATCCTCTCTGTGTATCTATTCTGAGTTAGGAAAAATATTCGTATAGTCTTTCACCTATTTTTATATACTAACACCTATTTAGGGAAGCGTGATTTATCCGTAATTCACAATTCTGGCCCAACAGGTACATGTCATCATTGCGCAATATCACAGATCGCAAGGAATAAGGTTTAGCCGCTAAGTTAAATCATAAATGTTGCAAAGTGCAACCGCCTGTGATTGGTTCAAGGCATTGTGGGAAGTTTCAGGAAAGACACTCCACATGTATGTGTGAGATTTGGGTTTTATATGTGGTTTGTCTAAAGTAGCACTGCTGATCACACTCGTATGTATTTTTATAAACTGCAAAGTTGAAATCTGCTGCGAGCAAGGGAGTTTTGTGTTCGGCCTATAAAATACAGCTTCCGCGCATATTTTGATATTTTTGTAGCTAGCCTACATCACTGAGTGTCCTCCTATGGGAGAGGCATGCAATTCCAAAAGAATCTTTTGTTTTAGTTTGGAATTCTTACGAAGATATAAGCGATATTTTTACCATAAGGAATCATTTTTCCAACTAAATGTATCAGATTTAGTGGGATCTTTATGAAACTTTTGAATGAGTGTCCACACTTCTTCGTCATTCTTCCATTCCTCCCTTGTTTCAGTTATCCAATATAGTTGGATAATAAAAATGGTATAAGGCAATGCTTCCACCTCCTCATCCTTTCTTGAGAGTGCATAAGCAACAACATTTAGCTTCCCCTTTTTGTAGATGATTTCAAAGTCATAACCCAACATATTTGTGACCCATTTTTGCTGCTCTTCTGAAGATATTCTTTGTTCCACAAAGTATTTAAGACTACCATGATAATTTTTTACCTTGAATTGTCTTCCCATTAGGTAAGGTCATCATTTATTTAGTGCATGTAGTATTGCCAAAATTTCCTTCTCATAAATAGCTTTCTGTATATACTTTACTTTGATTGGAAAACTTTAAAAGGAAATGGGTCTTCCTTCTTGCATTAAAACAACACCAATTCCATTTCTTAAGGCATCACATTCCATAATAAAGGTTTTTGTGAAGTCTGGAATAGCTAAGACCGGTGCTAGGCACATTACCTCTTTAATATGTTCAAAGGCCTTAGTTGCTTCAGGAGTCTATGAAAATGCATCTTTCTTCAATAATGTTTTTAGAGGTGCTACTATTCTCCCATAATTATTATCAAACTTGTGATAATACCCTATTAACCCAAAAAATCCTCAAAAATGCTTTATGGATGTGAGGACTTTCCATTCCTTAATGGATTTAATTTTTTTATGGTCTACCTTAAGACCCTCCTTAGATACAATATGAACTAGATATTCCACCGCTTGTACTCCAAAGAAACATTTGGAGGTTTTTGCATATAATTGTTTCTCCTCCAATAGTTTGAGCACCTTGTCAACATGTTGAACATGATCCTTGCATGACCTATTGTAGATTAGTATATCATCAAAAAATACTAACAAAAATTTTCTAAGGAAGGGTTTAAAAATGGAATTTATCAACCCTTGAAATGTAGAAGGTGCATTAGTGAGGCCAAAAGTGTAATGTTCCCAATTTTAGCCTCAAGCTAAAATGTAACATTATAGTTAGCATATTTTTAATTTGTTAAATAAAATTGGTAAGGAGACACCTTAACCCCTTTTGATGGAGAAATAAAACTCCTTGTGTGAAAGGAGGGATAATAAATCAGCTGGATTGAGCACCACATGGTGTGAACAGGATGGGATCAAGAATGATCTAGTCATTTTGACTAAGTCAACTAAAGTTGTCTAGATACATTGCACCTACTTGGACAACACAATTTTAGTGGAGGCTTCACTTGCTTGAGCTAGAAGCAAGTGTGAATGGGACCCATGGTGAGAAATGTTCCTTTGCTTTATAAGGACGAGATGGCAGTCCATTTTCATTATGCATTAGCTTATCATTTTCATTGGGTCTACAAGACTTGCATCCCCGGGCTGCTTAGCAGGGTCTATGGTGTTCTTCACCCAAGGGTGTTCCAGGTCGAGAATTACTACCTCTTCCTCAAGGAAGGAGAGGTTTTGAGCTTCATTTCCTCACTCCGACATTTGGCCAAGCTTCTCTCTGCAGCTACAACATTATTTCTGCAGCAGATTAACGTTGTGTTGTTGGGTCCAACAACAGAGGAACTTATAGAGCCATCCTTTGACTTATTATTCAGGGGAGATCTTGCATATTGTTTGGAGGAGCAGCTGAGGTAACTCCTGGGCATAATTTCAGATATTTGGCATTAGGCCAAGCACTCACCATCTCTCACAGTGCAATCTTGGGTAGATACTGCGTTATTTTCAGAGGCAGATGTTGGGAGAGCCATTCGGGCTCATCAGGAGGATTGTTCTTGAGTAGAGGGATCAGCCTTCTGCTGAAGATAATTATCAGAGGAGGGCATCACTATTTCAGATCTTCCATAGCCTCATTGTATATTTTTATTCAGTTGCAGTGACAAGTCAGATTGTCACATTTGTACAGTTTCCGGCATTTCAAGCAATCTCTCCTAGATTAGCTAGAAATCTTGTATTGGAGCCCATTCTTCTTTTCTTGGGAATTTATTTGTATATTTCAGTCATATTTCATGTATGTGCATCTATAGCAACAGCTACACTCCTAGAGACAGCGCTGTCACTACTCTCCGACATTGTATACAGTTGCTGCATCTCTTGTATTTCATGGCTTATTTACTGGAGGTGGATTCTCATTGAATGACGGGTTCTATTCCTCATTATATTTCTGTATATTGTTGCTGATACATTAATGTACATGATGGCTTTAATATATTTCATCTTATATTGTATTCAGATTTGTAGATTTTCATGATTGTGTTCATGTATTGTTGTAAGCTCTCTCATTGAGCATTTGCTGAGAGATCTAGTTTTGGGGAGATCTGTATAAGCCCTCTAGGCTTACTTCTTTGAGCTAGTCTTCTGGGATACTCATGTATGGAAATTAAACAAGGGGATCCAAGTCTCGTTTCAGCTTATTTTTGCATTTTCTTCCTTATGCAGCGTCCTTGAGGACCACATTTAAGAAATTCCTGAAAAAGGAATATTACAGTGGTATCAGAGCATGATCTTTGGCTCAGCCTGTGGCTTCAAGCCAAAGTGTTGAATCCCTGAAGGAGGAAGATTTCAAACTCTATATATAGAGTCTACAAATGTCCAGGTAGCCTTTGGATCTCATCATTTGTTCAAAGGTGACATATCCAGTAAATGCCCCTGCAGTCAATCTCTGGAATAGATTTTTGATATTCCTAAGAAGGGAACTTTACAGCTATGCAGCCCAAGATCAAATTCCATTAGAAGGAGAATATCCTCATTTGGAAGTAGGGAAAATTTTAACGATGGAAAATTATCTTGAAGTTTAAAAAATTGGCGAATCTCACTAGTCCCCAATATGCAAACTATAAAAATTTTATTGAGGTATTTGTAAAATTATTAAAATATATAATGATATTATATATACTCTCTATATAATGTTGGCAATTTTTAACGTAAAATAATTTTATATTGTAAAATTTGGGTGAATCATTTTTATAAAAAATGGAAATTGGCGAATCTTTTTTTTGGAAAAACCATGGAAAATTAGCCCACCTGCGAATATTAGCCCCTAAAATTTTCCATGTTTGGAAGAGGATATGTACAGAGAAAAAAAAGAAAGAGGAATGATGGAAGAGGAGGTTTCCCTTCTTCTTTTCCAGACCCTGGAGGGTATCATTGAAGACCTTGAGGAGAAAGGAAGGGAAAATTGGAAAGATTTTCTGAGAGGGTTTGTGGATGAAGCAAGCCCTAGTTGTGACCACATTGATTGTGAGCATTCAGCCACACATGCAGATCCACAATGCAGTCCATTGCCCACTTGCATTTCTGGAAGGATGGAGGAAGCAAATGAGGCCATTGGAGGAGCAGCGCTGCAACTCAAAGGTATGGCTCATGGTTGTTCTATTTCATGCTATCATGCAAATGTAGAATAATATGATGGTTTCACTAGAGGGTGGATGAGGAAATTTGATGAAAATCACTGTGAATCTCTTTGTAACAAAACCTCAAAAACTTTGCATGCATTGGAGAGAACCATGAAACAAACTCCATTCCATATTTCTGAAAGGGATGAAAATGTGTATGATGACTTGCTAAAGGCAAGATCCCTATTATATGAAGGACACTCTTCTATTTGTGATAACATGGGGATCCCTCTTTCAGAAGAAGACCAAAATCCATGGTCTCTCATTGAAGGGGAGACATACTCACATATTGATGAAGAGAATGTGCACGAAAGAATCCACAGCACTGTCACATTAGAGGAAGATCCATCACCACATGGAGATGAGATGGGAGCCATTTCTTCTATGGGAGGATTCCTTGTTTCTATGCAAGGGATTCCAAGTATTTTAACATGTGGGAACCATGGCACGATTCCAGAGACATTTGTAGCAACTTGTGGGGATTGTGAGATGGAGGAGGAAGAGAAGGATCAGCATCAAGGATTGATACACCCTTATCTATTCCGGAGAGTCTTTTCACAAAATAAGGAGACTATATAGTGCAGTGAAGAGAGGGACAAGTTAGTCCTCTTATATATACAGTCCACTTCTGATCTTGATGTCTCACTATATGGAGGCATTCCACCTGGAAGGCCACCTGATCTAGCATTGATGAGGGGAATATTGTCACACAGTTCACCACTCTTAGATTCTAGAGAGGTGAAGACTTTGGAGGAGTCTAGCATAGTGCAGAGAGTTTGGGACAGACCCAAGGAGGAGAGAGATACTCTCTCATTTTCAGCATCACCCACTCTCATCAGTCATACTGCACTGAAAGATTTTGCTGCAGGGATGGAGGATTACATCTTCATGATGCAGGATGGCTGCTCCACATATTTGATGAGGAGGAAGATACTTCCTTTGGGGAAGGACTCTTTCACACATGGGAGTAGATGGAGGTTACTCATGCTTACATTGCCCAGGATCGGGAGATTCCTTTTTGATGACAATTTCTTGTGGGAGACTAACTTTCCAGGATCCCCATTACTATTTGAGCATGAGCAGCTGCATGATGGGCATGGAAGAATTTTGGAGGATGAATTTGGCATGGGGGATTTCAAGGTAGCAGGAAACAGCATGAGGGGAGCATCACATTGCAGATCACCAGCGCTGTCTATGAGGAGGATAGATCCAGGATGGAGGACTCAGCTCTTGGTAGAGTACTCCCAGGATCCAGATGCATGCATAACTCTTGATGATCTAGAAAGAGATGATCAGTATATGATTGATGTGATGGTCATCTATTCCAATGGCAGGGTCTTCTTGGCTAGAGTTTCTAGTCTCAAGGAGAAATTATTGCATGTAGCACATGTGGACTTTCTAGCTATGCACTTTGATGCATAATTTTCTTTGCTAGAAGAGTTCATTCGGGAGGGAATTCAGCATGATTTATAGTAGCATATGGATAGATGCATAGCCCATATTATTTTGGAGAGGTTGGCACAGCCATTTCCCTACTCATTTGAGGTGAGGGAGAGCATTCAGATGAGCCATTTCAGCTCAAGGACCGGAGTACATGGTGAAGAAGGTATATGTTTCCATTATGGTTTACCTTTCTTTAATTTATATGAGCAGCTTGATGAGCTAAGGATGATCAAATCTCCTTATGATCCTTATTATGATGTACTTGTGGCCCATTGTAGCAATGGGAGTGGCTATTTTTATGATGGTTTGTGGGGGAAGCCACATATTTCTCGGTGTGTATCATTGGCACCAATTTGTATTTTCATGTTTCCATCTTATGAGATGTTTGTGGCAACAAAAAATTGGCTGGGAAAGCACTTTTTGTTTTTAGTTTTTATGTAGGCAAGAGGCTCACTGCATTGGTCCCATGAGTATAGCAGTGACCCACTCTCTAGTTGTCTTATGACAAGCTGTTTTCATTGTATATTTCTTCCTTGTGTTGCTGATGGTTGTACATTTAGAGGGAGCACTACTTAGAGAGTGTTGGAGGTATGGGGATAGCCCATTTGGAGTATGATTATCCCCATTATACATTCTTTATGTTTCAGGAGAGACAATGGGCACACCATGATTGCCATGTCACTACCTTTCTCTTCACATAGGAGGAGCTATTGGGAGAGAATGCGTTATTGGAGGAGGCACTTCATGGTTGATTCATTTTGTGGGAAGGCTTGGTCCAATTGTGGAGGCCATGAAATTTCAGCCCAATATCAGCAACCCCCTCACACTTATCATAAATGGAGGGAGAAACTACTTGGATGGAAAAATATAAACTCTCCATTCAGCCCCAACATATTGCATAGTTCTGGGGTTGAGGACTACTTTGTTGAGCTACTTAGAATGGCTCATTTCATATGGATGATTTCATGGGTGAAGGAGTCACTCATTGGGAATATGACTTCCCATACTTTTCATCACTCCTACCTTGAGGAGGCCATTGAACCCCAAGGAGATTTCCACTTGCACCTTCTATTATCTCATGATGTATTCTTTGGTTCTACATACTTGGAGGGATACATGGAGGATAGATTTATTGCATACCTTGATGAGATATGGTGGGGTATATTGATGAGGAGGCCACAAAAAGAGTGGGAGAAATTTTTTTCTCTCTATGCAGTTGCTTGAGGACAAGAAACATGTGGGAGGGGAGGATTGTAATGTTCCCAATTTTAGCCTCAAGCTAAAATGGAACATTATAGTCAGCATATTTTTATTTTGTTAAATAAAATGGGTAAGGAGACACCTTAACCCCTTTTGATGGAGAAATAACACTCTTTGTGTGAAAGGAGGGATATTAAAGCAGCTGGATTGAGCACCACATGGTGTGAACAGGATGGGATCAAGAATGATCTAGTCATTTTGACCAAGTCAACTAAAACTGTCTAGATACATTGCACCTACTTGGACAGTGCAGTTTTAGTGGAGGCTTCACTTGATTGAGCTAGAAGCAAGTGTGAATGAGAACCACGGTGAGAAAGGTTCCTTTTATTTATAAGGAGGAGATGGAAGCCCATTTTCATTATGCATTAGCTTATCATTTTCGTTGGGTCTGCAAGACTTGCATCCCCAGGCTGCTTAGCAGGGTTTGTGGTGTTCTTCACCCAAGGGTGTTCCTGGTCAGGAATCCCTAACTCTTCCTCAAGGAAGGAGAGGTTTTGAGCTTCATTTCCTCACTCCGGCATTTTTCCAAGCTTCTCTCTGTAGCTACAGTGTTATTTCTGCAGCAGATTAACGTTGTGTTGATGGGTGCAGCAACAGAAGAACTTATAGAACCATCCTTTGGATTATTCTTCAGGGGATATCTTACATATTCTTTGGAGGAGCAACTGAGGTGACTCTCGGGCATCATTTCAGATCTTTTTCATCAAGCCAAGCACTCACCATCTCTCACAGCACAGTCTTGGGCAGATACTGCATTATTTTTCAGAGGCAGTTGCTGGGAGAGCCATTCGGGCTCATCAGGAGGATTGTTCTTGAGTAGAGGGATCAACCTTCTACTAAAGAGCATTATCAGAGGAGGGAATCACTATTTCAGATCTTCCATAGCCTCATTTTATATTTTTATTCAGTTGCAGTGACAAGTCGAATTGTCACATTTATACATTTTCTGGCATTTTAAGCAATCTCTCCTAGATTGGCTAGAAATCTTGTATTGGAGCCCATTCTTCTTTTCTTGGGAATTTCTTTGTATATTTCAGTCATATTTCATGTATTTACATCTATAGCAGTAGCTACACTCCTAGAGACAGCGCTGTCACTACTCTCCGGCATTTTATGCAGTTGTTGCATCTCTTGTATTTCATGGCTTATTTACTGGAGGTGGATTCTCATTGAATGAGGGGTTCTATTCCTCATTATATTTCTGTATAATGTTGCTGATACATTAATGTGCATGATGGCTGTAATATATTTCATCTTATGTTGTATTCAGATTTGTAGAGTTTCATGATTGTGCTCATGTATTGTTGTAAGCTCTCTCATTGAGTATTTGCTGAGAGATCTAGTTTTGGGGAGATCTGTATAAGCCCTCTAGGCTTATTTATTTGAGCTAATATTATGGGATAGTCATGTATGGAAAGTAAAAAAGGGGATCCAAGTCCCGATTTAGCTTATTTTTGCATTGGCTTCCTTATGCAGCGTCCTTGAGGACCACATTTCAGAAATTCCCGAAAAAGGAATATTACAAAAAGGCATGACCAAAAAATCATAATAACCCTCATGAGTTTGAAATGTTTTTTTCAGAATATATTCATACTTCATTCTAATTTTATGATATCCTAAACGAAGATCCAACATGGTAAAATAAATTGATCCATGCAATTCATCCAATAATTCATCAATCATAGGAATGGGAAATTTATCTTTAATAGTGAGCTTATTGATCTCCCTATAATCCAGACACATGCACCATGATCCATCTTTCTTATGCACCAATACTACTGGAGTATAGAAAGAACTTTTATTAGGTTGAATTATACGAACCTCTAACATTTATGCAATCATATATTCAATTTCGCTCTTTTGGACATGGGGATATCTATAAGGCCTGATGTTTGGAGGAACATTTCCTGGAATCAAATGAATAGCATGATCATGATCATGAATAGGTGGGAGTCCTTTGGGAGTTTCAAACACCTTGGAATGATTGTCTAAGACTTTTTGGATATCTAGAGAAATAGATGATTTTGATGTTGGAACTTATAGTGAGCGTAATTGTGAAATTACGCCTCGTTGTTCTTTCTTCAGAATATTTTCCATGAAATTAGAGATTATTATATTTCTCAGCTTCCCTTTGATACCTCATAAGTCAACTTCCTTTCCTTCTGAAAACAAATTCAATAAAAGTTCATGAAAATTAAAAGCTATCATCCCCAAATATTGTAACCATTGTACTCCTAGTACAATTTCATCACCTCCAATTGGAATCGAAAGCATTAGACTATTCAATACATATTCCCCCATGGTTAGATTAATATTATGGCATTTTCCAGGGAAATTTATAGTCCCTCCATTTGAAACCATCACTTGAAACTCTGGTGCTGGGTATAGGAAGAAATTCAATTCCTTAGCTACCTTACAATGAATAAAATTATGGGTACTACTTGAATCAATCAACACTATTACATTTTTGTTCTTGATATATCCTTCTATCTTGAGAGTTTGAGGAGTGGTAATTCCTACCAATGCATTACAGGATATGGGACTTGTTTTCTTCTTTCTCTAGGGTTGGTTCCTAGTGTATATCCTCTTCTTTTGAAGTTTGTTTTTCATTTTCTTCCTCCTCTTCACAATCTATGCAAAATAATTTCTTCTCAGCACACTTATGACCTTTAGTGTATTTTCTATCACAACTATAGCAAAGCCCATTTTCCCTTTTTTATTCCAATTTTTTTGGTGTCAAACTTGTAGGTTTTGGAAGTCTAGGAGTAGCAATACTTCCATATTTATAGATGTGAGTGGCAGGCTTCCTTGTTGCTGTAATTTCACTTTAAATTTTTCTTTCCAACCTAAATGCCTTCTCCAATGAATCAGGTTCCCAAAGGCGAACCTCATGTTGGGTGTTATATTTTAAGGTCCCTATGAAGACATCAATCTTTTGTTCCTCTGGAATATGGGTTACCCTTATATTCAATTTTTGGAAGTCCTCAATGTGCTCCACCATTGAACCCTTTTGTTTGATATTTATCAATTGCCTAAAGAAGGTGTTGTTCTTTGTATCCTCATAACGTGCTATCATTTCTTCCGTAAAAATTGACCAAGTGACAATTTTTTTACAAGATAAAAGCCATCGATACCATAAAAATTTATTTTTTTCTAAATGTAAAGTTGCAATGTGTACCTTTTGTGTGTTTTTTACATTATGGAGATAAAAATATTGCTCCATCTGTAGTATCCATGTTACAGGATCGTTGCCATCAAACTTCCTCATATCAATCTTTGGAATATGGTGGGTCTTCAATCCAACATTAGAGTTTGTTTGTTCTCATCATACGTTTCTTGTACTACCTTTTCACCATTAGGAATCGTGTTCCCAATGCCATAGGTCTGACCTCATTTAGATTCTTCAAGGAAAATCTATGCCTAATCTCCTAAAATGACCTAATTATGGATTGGTTCAGTAGATAGAACTTGTATGGCGTGCCACGTGTCACTGTTTCCCCCTTTGGCTCTGAAATTGATACATGGTAAACTACAGTGTGTGTGATTTCGACCACTATTAGCAAAATTCCAATCCTACGCTCAGAGAGAAAGTTATGACGATTTTTCCAAGGTCACCTCTTTGAGATGAACTTGGGAGCCTTCAAAAACCCTAACTTTCACAGATCATATCTCTAAAAATATTGCGATGTAAGATCTGAAATATTTACACGACGTTCATCAATATTTATTCGCAAATGGGTTTTTTAGCTTTGGAACCTTCGTAGAAAATAAATTATAGCTAAAATTCCATGATGACCCGTTTGAAGTAGCAAAAACATAGAATCCAAAGCTCTGATACCGAATGTTATGAAACTAGCTCCAAAAATAGAAGAAAAGAGAGATCAATGCCTAAGAAATTAGCCACTTCAAGGAGGAAACCTTCTTTACATTACATAAATGAAAAATTATTGGATGACTCAAATGAAAAAACCTCCTTTCTCTATATAAGAGTCCATGGGGCACAATATAATCCTAACCGACCTAACAATAAGAATGTAAGGGAACAAAAATAATAATAGTGGGGTTTTATGGTGCACATTAATAACAATATGGGGACTATAGGGGTAAAACAATATTAATAAGGGGGCCACACTAATGACAATAAGGGACTACACTAGAAATATAGGGACCTAACAATTCCCTTCTTCATGATCTTCCACAAGGATATTCTACTAGAATAGAACTTTTGGAAGTGAGGAGGGAATCACTGCAGAACATCATGTTGACAAATTTAGTTATTTTACAGACTTAGAGGAGGTGGATGATGAAGATGTTAAGATGATATTGTTTGTACATAGTTTTATTGGCGAAGTTATAAAATGGTTTAAAGCTTTAACCCCAAGAAGTATATATAACTGGGATCAATTAGAATACAATTTATTAAGGGAATGGGGAAGCAAGGTGAATCTTGTTCAAGCACTGACTGAATATGATATTTTGAAGAAATAAAGTAATGAATCAGTGCAAGATTTTTCAAAGAGGTTCAAAAGGGTTTATAATTCCATTCCTGCTAATATAAAACCTCCCCCAAGGGCTGCCCAATTTCATTATCTTGAAGATTTTGATTATGAATTTTCCATTTTTCTTAGAGAGAGGGAATATGCCACTTTGGATGATATGAAAAATGATGATGTTAAGGTGGAAGTTAACATGGTTGCAGAAAAAAGGTCAAAGGTTGGGAAAGGAAGAGTAAAAGAGAAAGACCAATCTTCTACATCTTCAAATGTAAAATTTGATAGCATGATGAAAACCATGGAAAGGATTATGGGTATGTTAACACTTGGAAATAACCCTATTGTTACACAAAAAAAGACACAGATAAGAAACCCAAATTGTAGAAGACCTCAAATTCAAAAGAGACCAATAGAACAAAGAAACTGTCCTGATCAAAAAGTTAGGCCCCATTTCCAGCAAGACCTAGTAGATGAAGAAGAAATGCAGCCAAAAAATCAAGAAGACATCATACATTTTTTGGATGAGGATGAAACATGGAAGTTTTTAACAAAGGAAGAGCATGATGAATCCAGTAATGACATCTATCATGATGAAACTGAAAAACAATCAGAACACCGGAAAGGTTATCATCATGCCATATTTGAGATGCAAAAATAGTATAACTTTAGGAATAGTAATGTTCCTATAGTTGTAAATAAGAATCATACTAAGAAATCATATGGTCCAAAGGCTGCTGAACAAAAGAAAGATGCCCCTAGGAAATAAATGGAAAAGGCACAACTAGTTTTTAACCTAGAAAATGAAATCTTAAAAATAAAAAATGTTGTCCCCTTTGGAGAAATAATAAATTTCATAGAATACATAAGTTAAATTGTGAAAATTCTTAACACTCAATTTGGACCCTCTAATACTCTAAATCTATAAGAAGATAACCCTAGCATAATTTTAGGACCAAGAGTGGAAGATGAGAAAAATGAATAAGTGCCACCTTTTTATGTGATTTTAAATATTCATGACCTGACATTACATAATGTTATGTTAGATTCAGGAGCATCTCATAATTTAATTCCAAAGGTCATCATGGAGAGATTGGGTTTGGGCATAACCAGACATACAAGGACTTATTCTCATTTGATTCTAAGAGCATTCAATTCATAGGCTTAATCAAATATGTGGTTGTTGGTCTAACTCAGGTCCCTTCTAAACCTGTATTGATGGACATAATTGTAGCAGATATTCCACCAAAATTTAGTTTGATGTTATCTAGATCATGGGTTGCCAACATCAAGGGAACTATGAAAATGGACATGTCCTACGCCACTATCCCTGTTCTTGGTGAGTAGAGAAGATTATATAGAGAGTCTAGAATAACAAATATGGTTAGTAGCAAAGATAAACCTCAAAATTTCCCAGTTTATGCAGTGGAAACAGAGTTAGGATCATCTATGCTTTTCAATGAAATCACTGGTGAAACAGAAAATCAACATGTAGAACTAAGGCAACATATTGAAGAAGTTGAAAAAGAAGGTTGGTGGCACATGAGCTTTAATGGTGACGCTAGAAGAGATGGAGTTGGCACAGACATTTAGATAATCAACCCAAGAAATAAAAGTTATTTTTTCTCTTACAAAATCAATTTTGATTGCAAAAACAACATGGTAGAGTATGAAGCTTTGGTTTTAGGTTTAGAAGTCTTTAAAAAATTAGGTGATCAAAATATTTCAGTTTTTGGTGATTTTTGAGTTAGTCATCAAACAAGTAAATGGCACCTATCAAACCAAAGATGTTAATTGAGATCATACAGAAATTTAATTCTTGAATTGCTGGAAAATTTTGAAGAACACAATTTCACAATAAGGCCTAGAGAGCAGAATGGTATTCTAGATTCCTTGGTTATTTTAGCCAACCTATTTACAATTCCCATTTATTCCAGCAAGAAATATGAGATTTAAATCATACATAGGCCAGCCATCCCTGACAACATAAAAATATAGTAGGTATTTGACAATTATCAACAAGTCAAAAAAAAATTCGAGTTGAAATAAGAGTTTGAAACTACTCAAGTTGACCAACAAAATATGTTTGTTGAAACCAAAACTAGTACATAATTCATCCAATTGAAAAACAATTGTATTCCTAAAGGATTTTTTCCACTTGAAAAAAAAATTGATCAAAATGATGTAGCCAAGAATCATAAGATGAAATCTGATGATGAAGAGGTTGAAAATTGTAATATTGGCACTGCAGAAAATCCTAAGTATGTCAAGTTGTTCAAATTCCTTTCTTCTGAGGTAAAACTGAAATATGTTGATTTGATGAAGAGATACATAGATGTATTTTCATGGAGTTATGCACATATTTGAAAAAATATGACCCTAGTATCATTCAACATATAATACTAATAAAGGAAAATTAAAATCCTTTCAAACAAAATTTGAGGAGAATTAATCCACTACTTCTGCCATTGATTGAAAAGGAGATTTTTTTTTTTTTTGAAGTCAAGATCATAGTACCATTGAGGTTTTCCAAGTGGTTTTAGAATTTGGTACTTGTAAGGAAGAAAAATGGAGAAATCAAGATATGTATTGATTTCAGAAACTTGAATAAAGCATCATTAAAAGACAACTATATTCTTCCCAAGATGGATCACATACTGCAGAATATTGTAGGATCACAAAGGACGTCAATTTTAGATGGCTTTTCAAGTTATAACCATATATTAGTGCATCTAGATGACCAAGAGAAGATAACTTTTACCACGCCTTGGAGAACATTTATGTATGAAAATATTCCCTTTGGACTCATGAATGCATGGGAAACCTTTCAAAGGGCCATGGACATTTCATTTGAAGAATAAAATGACAAATATGTGGTTGTATATTTGGATGACATCACTATGTTCTCAAATAAAGAAGAATAACATCTCAAACACTTGGAGAAGATTCTTCAAAAATGTATAAAAATTGGTATTTATTTAAACCCTAGCAAAAGTGTTTTTCCTTGACAACGAGAAAATTATTGGGTCATATAATATCAAAGGAGGGGATTAATATTGAACCAAGTAGAGTTGCTTCTATTCAGAAGATACATCTTCCCAGAAACATAAAATAAATTCAATCTTTTTTAGGCAAGGTGAACTTCATAGGAAGATTCATTCCTAACTTTGAAAAAATTGTGAATCATATTACAAAGATGCTTAATAAAGACTGTGATATTAAATGGACAACATAGGCTAAAATTCATTTGAAGAAATGAAGAAGGCTATTACTCAAGATCTTGTAATCATAAACCCTGATTTTTCAAGAGAATTTTTGGTTTTTAACTTTGCTTCGGAACATACCATTACATGCATATTGTTACAGAGACAAGAGTAAGGTAATGAACGACCCATATCGTTTTTCAGTAGGACACTTGGGAATTATGAATTGAAGTATAGCATTATGGAGAAGAAAGCTTATGCTTTGATTAAAGAACTTAAATATTTCAGGGTATATTTCATTCATTCACATATTGTTGCCTTTGTACATGTTAGAGTCGGTATTTTCATCCCTCCGTCAGAGATAAAATTTCTCTTGTTGCATTTCATTTTAGGTGTCTCATTCAGTTCATTCAGATACATTCCATTAGGAGCATGGATCATCTGATGGAAGGGTATTTTCTCTCATATCCCTCATGTCATGTACCTGTTGGTCCGTGTCTGTTCATTGAGATCATTTTAAAATCATTTACAGTCATGTTTGATCCCTTGGTCAACAAAGAGTCATTTTAGGGTTTCAGTCTCATTAAGTCTAGGGTTTCGTTAATTTAGTCTTAAAAATGACTAATAATGTCAGCAGGAACATGAGGGAGGTTCGAAATAAGTTTTCATCGCAAAAATTTCATCGTCATAATGCTTGATAATGATTTTTCTTCAAAACTCTGTTTTGAAGAAAAATCGTCAATTTCATCCTTTGTAATAAATGCAATGTAATTTTCAATTTTTTTTCAGATTTGAAGTTCTTCAGGCGCAGCCCTGGTCACCTTTGCTAAAATCCCATGCCAACTATCCCTGCAAATAATAGACAAGAGATTCATCATCAGTTCAAAAATCAAAGGAAACAAAAACAGAGTCTATTCAAAAAGTGCCAAAGTTTCAAATCAAAAATCAAAGTCTATGGTATAAAAGATAAAGAGCCATCAAAGAGCCAAAGAAAAATTGTGGAGGGCGAAATCAGTGTTTGGAGGCCGAACTGTTGGTGAATTTACCTGCGCGGTGCACAGAGAGAGAGCGGCGCACACAGAGAGCACGGCGCACTGGGTTGTGTGTGCGGCGCACAGGGCCGGAACACTTAATTTGTTGACATCTCTCTCAAATTTCAAAACGAATCCGCCTCCTATGTTTCAAGTAAGTTTGTGAGACTTTGAAATTGCTATTATCCAATGTTTGGGTTTGTTTGAAAAGGGAATATGAGAGTTTGAATGTCAAAACCATAAACCCTATCACCTTGTTAAAATTTTCTCCTAAGGGTTTTGAATTTGAAGTTTTAAAATTTGATTTTGGTGCCAAGTACTCTAACTCTATTCCCCACCTATTGCTCCTTTCCCACCACTGTAATCCTATCATTACAGTTCATCCCCTATTCCCTTATATCCCAAGTCACTCATTCCCATTATCCCTATCCCTAAATCCTTTCATTTCCTATTATTCTCCCTTTCCCATTTCATTTGTAAAATTCCCAAACCCCAAGAATCCAAAAAATTCGTTGGCTATCCCTTGTCCCTAAGTTTGTCAAATTTTCAAAGGACAAATTATCATTTTATTTAAACCCCATTGTCCCCACTGCCCTATATCTCATACAATCCCTCCCCTTTAACACACATTTGGAAATTTGAAACAAAGCACCGAATTCTCATTTTCCTCTCATACAAGCCAAACACAGACCTTGAAGCACCATGGAGAAAGACACGGATACATCATATGAACAAGACAGTGATTCTACCATGGAACTTCATGCACCAATAAGGCCTCGTAAAGGTGGAAAACATGCAAGAGAAGAGCCCACGTCATTGACCCAATTGCAGGCTTGCCCACTTGCCATGGCATGTTTTCGAGAGCAATCATGCTATCAGTATTGTGAGATGATTGCTAGGATTCATCATCATCAGGAGTTGGCTCGTTTGTTTGTATTGCATTTACATGATGGTCAGGTAACTCTTGCTGGTGTGAATTTCACTTTGACACTAGAAACCGTCTCTCAAGCAACAGGAATACCGAATGTGGGTGAACAATGGAAGAAAAGACAACAGGTGGACAGAGTGCTACCATACATCAGACCTAGCTATGTGAGACAACTCAGCAGGGTGTTCCCATTCCGGTTCCTAAAGGAATCCTATGCGCCTCTGATGAAACTCATTATCAGATACTTCAGTTGTGAGGGCCGGTTTTCACGCCTCTATGCCTACCACATCAGATTATTGATGCATTTCACTAGAGTGAGGATGATGAAAATACCTTATTTCATGTGCCAGAATATCGAGAGAATGACCACTCTTATGTAGAAGAAAACTCAGAACGCATTAGTACAAAGTAATTATCATATTATATCAGATCATGGTTTGGCATGGCTTGGATTGCGGGGCATTTCATGGGACTGTTCCATTGTTCTACTGATTCCTCAGATTCCTCTGGAGGTTGTTCATGAGCCAGGTGAACCTTCACATCAACCTGAAGGTCATGAGATAGAGTCTATCAGTGTGCTAGTGTTTTTTACTTATTAGAGAGGCACCAAAGCATTATTTGCAGCAGCCCGGCGAGTACTATCTCCACCTGGGGTGGAAGGGGTCTCGTTGCCGTCATCAGTAGCACAGGTACAAGTATAGGACAGAGGTAAGAGGCCCATGTAGGATGAGGGGCCTTCAGGAGGCCAGGATACTGATTTCATACTCATTGATGAGGACTATTTGAGCTCTCCAAGCTCAAAGTTGAGAGAGACTATTCAGGAGCAGAAAGCTGAGATCGACACATTGACCGTCAAGTTGCAGAGAGCCCAATGGATCATAAACTACCTAGAGCAGTGAAACAAACAATTATAAGATCAAAAAACAATCATGGAGTTGAAAAACATCCGTGAGAACCGGCAAGCTGCCCGAAGAAGCCAAACCGAGATGACATCCATTGAGCGGGAGATTGAGGCTGACAGAGAGACTTGGCTTGAGAGGGTCAATATTCATCTTGAGAAGCTTTTGGAGAAGGAAAAAAAAGAAAATAACACTCTCAGGCACATGAAGAACCATTATTGGGCGCGAAATCATCTTTGCAAAGCAAGGATCAAGATCTTGAAAGCAAGGCTAAGGAGGGCACTAAAGCGTCGCAAAAGGCATGATAGACTCCAAATTTTGGCCGAAGCTTATTTGGCCCAGCACAGTGCTTGATGGTGGAAATTTAGCCCAAATTTCAAGAAATTTGGGAAACGTTTTGTCAATTTTGAATTTTTTTTTGGCCTAAACACAGATTTTTCCACCCAACGCGTAGCGCCATTTGGCGCGCGCTTATAATTGGCATCTCTTTTGGAGGAAAAATTTGCATTTCTAGATTTTTCATCAAAATTTATGCATTCCTACCCATTTCCTAAGGATTTCATCAAGTTCTGGGTTGCCTAAAGGGTCAAAAACACCCTAAAAATGGCCTTTCTGCCACTTTTTGGACACACAGGAAGCAGTGTTGGGAGTTTGGATTTTTGGAGGGGAAAATGGAAACCAAATTCATAAATTCCACTTGGGTTGGAAATTAGACAGGCAGGGATTTCCAACGAGCTATCCTGCACTCAATTAGGACTTCGGGAAGGCCCTAAAAATCAGCCTCAACGTTGTGCTACGCATAGAGATTTCAGGCGCGGCGCATTGGGAAATTTGGCCTATTTTTCACTCAGCAGCTCAGATTTTCGCCTAGTTTTGGCTAGTTTGACTTTTTCATGTAACTCTTAATGTAACTTGATGTAATTTCATGACCATGATGTAATTTTGGCACATTTTTACTCATCTTAGTGGATTCATTCACCAATCAAAATCCTTTAATTATATACCTAGCCTAAAATTAGCCTTTATCTCAAGTCATCTCAAGCCCCTTTGATTATTTTGTTGAGATTGACACGGAGAGAGCCCTCTCCTGTTTTGGTAGGGCTAGCTACCAGACTGAGCGTGGTTTGATGTTGCCCTGAACTCTGCCTTCTTTCAGCCTGAGGTAGATTTAGGCTATAACAATGGCTAAAACCATACAAACAAATGTTCCTCAAGGAAGCTAAGAAGTATAATAAATTATTTCCAAAGTACTATGGTCCTTACAAGGTGTTGCAAAAGATTGGTACTATGGCATACAAATTGGAGCTTCGTGCTTCTTCGCGAGTGCATCTAGTTTTCCATGTTTCATGCTTAAAGAAGGTTATAGGTGAAAGTCTTCCAGTTCAAAAAATATTTCCAAAACTTGATGAGGAAGGAAAAATCGTATTGGAACTTGAAGCGGTCATGGAAACAAGAACTCGACAGCTACGAAATCGATCAATTTCGGAGTATCTCATCAAGTGAAATAACTTACCCACTGAAGATTCTACATGGGAGGATGAAAATTTTATAGAGAATCACCTAGAGCTATGCAAGCATTGAGGACAACATTTTTTTGAAGGAGAGCGGCATGTTAGGTCCCTATATTACTAGTTTAGTCCCTTATTGTTATTAGTGTAGCCCCCTTATTGTTATTGTTGTACCTCTGTAACCCAAATTGTTATTATTGTGCCCTTAAATTTTTATTGTTAGGTCGGATAGGATTATATTGTGGCCCCATGGACTCCTATATATAGGGAGGTTTTCGTCATTTGTATCATCCAAGAATTGTTCATTTATGTAATTTATTGGAGGTTTCCCCCTCGAAGTGGCTAATTTGTAAGGCGTTGATATCTCTTTTCTTCTATTTTTGGAGTTGGTTTCGTAACATAGATTGTACTGGGGCACCTTGACACTCATTATCATTATCGGTGGGTTGTATCACATTTTTTAATGGTATACATCAATGACTAGTAATCAAACGATTTCTCACATGTCGACCACAACTCATTTATTTCCATTCTGTAGAATTGTGCCATGGTGATCGGTGAATACCTCAGGTTAGAATCAGCATTATTTGGTTCACTTTGATAGCTCCTTCAGTTTTCATCCACTAACACCATCCACCCTTATATGTTGTAGTTTCATCACAACAACATCTTATATGTTGGCTCTTGAATTCCGTGTTGTACAATTTTTTCCACCACTTATGATTTGGTACTTCGAGATTCAGCTGTGACTTTCATGATCAGATACCTTTACAGCATCCCTGATCAATCTTCTATATGTGATACTTGGACATGATTTTGACTTATACTTCTGGGCAGTGATCAGATGATTCATTATGTAATTTAAATTTTAGCTATACTTGTATACATATTGGATCTGCTCCCTACTTCATATGAGGACATGCTTTTCTTTCACTGAGCATGGGTATACCCGCCTCAGACATGATCTATCTTTCTGATTTCTAACACTGGTTGTTTGGCAGGCTGAAATCTGTTGAAATCCTCTCTAGTCCTTGCGATGTTCTTTCTATGCACATAATATATTTCAGCCATCATGTACCCCTTATGAACTCATATTCTAGGGGGCACCTGTTACATCATCATTTATCATCACTATATACTTTATGACTTATGCATTGGCCTTGGGAAGCCCTTCCATTCAGACTTGGTCATATTTCTCAAAAAATAGTATTTCAAAACCCATATGCAACTCTGTCCAGATTTTTTCGTGTATACACTCAGGTCCATACATAGAGAACCTGTGTATGCTATGTAAATATTAAAAAATATAAAATTTCCCTATTTTTGAGGTGGGTTTTACGATTGTTCCTGTAAATTAACTACCCCAGCCTGTGGCCTAACTGTTCCCCAACTGAAATAACTAATTTGAGGAGGTATAAATACCCCTCAAGGGAATGGCCTAAGGGAGGAAGAGAGAGAATTATAGATATTATACCTTGTTATAGCCCTGTCTAAGTCTGATATTTCCCCTATGCCTCCCGCACTTCCCAGATTTTCAAGAAACCCTTGTTTCCTTGAGATGTTCACCTTCATCCTATGTGAAATCCATTGTGCACTATTCTTGGAAGAAGTTTTGTGAGGCTAGGGCTGGACGAATCCAGAGGACGGTTTACTCGAGTAAGTGGCAGATTTCAGGTGATCTCTCCATTATTTATTTACTGTACATGTTATCAATAAAATAAGTTCCCTCTTGTTCCTGATGTTCACGTGTCATATATCTCTTATACATGCTTAATGATAGTAACTAGTTCATTTATTGTCATTTTTATGAGATTATGCATGCTTTTTTCTAACATCTAGAACATATATATGCTTTACACTAGGTTTTTGCACTTGTTCCTTCCTAGTTTACAGGTTCTCGAGCACAAAGAGTTGCAGGGGGTCTGAAACTCGCGGGATCTACTACAACCAAAGGATAAATGGGTAAGATCTGCAATCCTAATTCTCTATTTTAAAGCATAGAAGTTGGTTAATTGAGTCCTTCTTGTGATGACATGCCCCTAATCTATGAATTTTTATCAACCCAAGACCTTAGGGTAACATTGCCCATAACATTTATTTTGGAAAAGTTTTTCTTCTTGCCCCCTTGGCTAGATTCTGGTTTGGTTTGGGATTTCTTCACTTTTCCCTACTTACCCTTTCCAACTAATGAAAAATTTTCTTCATATTCTCCCTTCGATGAGCTTCCATTTATGATATTTCACCATATTTCCTCTTGTACAAAATATGACCATAAGCATTCCCAATTTGGTAATTTCTCCCTCATGTTCACCGAGTCCTGGTAGCTATGCCCACTTTTGGGAAGGCCTAGAAGAGGTAGGCTCACCACGTCATCTTGTACAAAATTCACACCAACCCCTCCAAACTCATCTCAAATTTGTGTAAATATAGTTAGATGCTATGGAATAGTATCATTCTTCCGCATCTTGATGTTTCAAAGTTTTTTTTAGAGGGATTGTTTTTTATGGTCACTATTATTCTTGAATAGCTAATTCAATTGCTTCCACATCACATAAGGATTTACTTTGACATGGATATTTGAGACAGTTTGGTCTCTCACTCCCTCTTGGATTGTTCTCCTCGCCTTGGCTACATCTTTAATCCATTGGGCTAGGTTTTGGGAATGAACTAATCTCTGTTTTGGAATGTCTGTCTTGAAATATTCTAGAAATCCATTTTAATTAGGAACGACCTCCGTGCAATCCTTCCAAGAAATGAAATTTGAGTTGCCTTCCAAGGCATACTCTAATCTCAGTCCATTGAAGGCCATTCTCCCAACTCTAAAGAAATCCTGCTACACTTAAGCTACAAATTCGAACCTCCTAAGGAAAAACTTCGAATTTTTTCTTTCTAGTGTGATTTTGACTCTAATACCATGTATAAATATGATGGTACAATTGCAACTTCTCAAGAAATTTAATTTAAATAAAGAGACACAATTCTACTCTACTTATCTCGAGAAATTGATTCACAATTTAGAACAACATTCTCAAACATGCATCAATAACATACACAAGTACACATATTTACATAGAGGAAACCAACTGCTAAAAGCCTCTTAGTCCTACTTGCATTAATAAAATAAATAGATAATGTATTACACTTTCTTGCTTGCTCTGAGCTCAACATACAAGTGAATAATTATTCTCTTTTCTCTAGGAAGAGCTTTGACCCAAACATAGTCAATTTATGCCTCCACCTAAGTTCTTATTTCCTTGCACAAACCCCAAATAAAATGGACCCTATTCTATAGGAATTTCTTCTAATTGATTGCGCAATTCCCAAGAATTGATCATTGATTGCATGCAAGACTTGTAAACTCTAAACTAGTATACAACTGATGTTACACTACCTTGAAATATAGATCACAACTAGAAGAAATTAAAATTCCTTGCATGCATGAGATATGTTTGGTTGATTGACAAGTTAACTGGATGATCTCTAAGATAGACTATTATCCCGTTGTACAATTGACCTCCAACTAGTTATATCAACTGTTAGAACTAGTTTAACTGAGTACAATTAGAAATAAATGGACTATATGCTACAAATTAGCAATCAACACATGAAAATTGAACTCCAAGCCCACTAACCTGAATTCACTGTGGAAATTTTGAATTTACTCAATTTCACCAAGGCTAAGCCAAATTGAGCCTTTCCTGCTACACTTCTCAACATAATCTAGGCCCAATGCTCTATTAATTCATTAATAGGGTACCAGGTTATTCTTGAAGGACTAGAATTTAAACCTTTTTCCACATGTCTTTAGTGATAAAGCTCATCCAATCCAAGTGTTGAACCTGGAAGCTCTGATACCACTCTATAACATACCCCCTACTATTCCCAACCCCAGGTAAGGTGGTGATGGTGCTATAAGTTCACCAACACAAGGGGATATCCCCGGTATAAATTCCCAATTAGACAATACACCATTTGGTATGGGAGTCCCATCCAGGATGATGCCCCAACTTTCATTATGTTGGTTTAATTATTTGCCTTGGCGATAAATAGTAACGTATGAGAGAAATCACAATTACTCTTTATATCTAAAAGTTAGTTGCCTTTGTGAAACATGCAAACATAATGGGCATAAAATTAATTCCACGAAACAATTGAAAAATATGAGCCTTTATAAAAATAATATTAGTACTACTCTAGTAAAGAAACACACATAAAGGAATAATCTTTACTTAGTTGTAAAATAGTTGTCAATTAAGAAACAAATATGAAAGCATAGGGACAAACATTTTCAATAAAATTTGTAGTAAACATAATGTATTATTTCATTCCTTTAATACATATAAATACAAACACATATCATAACTATTACAAGAAAATTGTTACAATAAGTTTTTATGCATGCACGAAAAGGTTTTCCGAATCTAGAGAGCTTCTTATCATTATGTAGAAGAAATGAGATGGACCATTTCATAGAAATTTCACTTGTTCTAATAGTGGAACATGGAGGCCACAACTTTATTCTCAAAATAATAATTTGTCTCTCACATGATATCTATAGAATCCCAGGATAAAATTCCCTTTGCTTGATCCATGAGGTTTTATATATAACAATTGAGGTGACCTTTCAACTTTCATGTGACCATTGAGCTCCCTCATGACTCTTGGGATTCCAAGTGACCTTTGGAATTCTTGGGGACTTTTCAACATTTACATATTTTCATTTTCTCCCTCTTCTAATTACAAAATTTATCCTTATTTACAAAATGTGGCTAATATTTAAAAATTGAAAAATAAAATATATTTATTCTATAATTTGGGAAAGTTGTAGTTTGGCCACTGTGACATAAATATATTTATCTTATAATTTTGGGAAATTGTAGTTTGGTGATATAAGTATGAATGTTAGTATTTTTGTGCTAATTTCATTTTCAGATTTAAAATTTATTTACTAATGTTATGATTTTTTTACTTAGGTTTCCTTGTTGCTTATGTGTGTCAAAAGGTAAATTAACTAAGTTTTATGAGTGAATTCAAGAGAATAAAGTATGAAATTAAAATGTTGAACAACAGAAACATAAAGAACACCAAACCATCACAATTGACCCATCAACACAAGAGTTCTGATGAAGGATTTCACCCCTCCTAGGCTACATCTCCTTGGTCTACCTTCCATGTCTTTGACATCTTTATTAGCTCAATAGTGCAGAAATTTATGTTTACATGCATCAAATTCTCCTGAAACATACTCCAAAGAGTTCATAATGTCCAAATATATCAGAAATAACTATTAATTCACTTAGTTTGGCCTTCAGCTGATCTAGGCATGGCCTTCCTTCCTAGTGGCCCTCGACTTCAATTGTTTTCAAAGTGAAAAAAACACATGTATAATTGCTCTGATGCCTTTGCGACCTATTCCAATGTGTTCACAGCTACCAATTTGCCATGAATGACTCTTCCTGAGCCAAAATTGGTTGAAAATTTCTCCAGTTATGGTCAAACAAATTTTCCTATAATATCTCCTCCAAATCTATAGAAGACTCTAGATAGCTCCGAAAAACTGGTGGTTCTGCTGAAATTGGTGGTTTCGCTAATTCCACCACCATTAATAACTCGATTCATTAGCAGTTGATACTGCACTTAACTATCGATAAGAAAATCTTAACTGCGATTTAAATTGAGTTTTATAATCCACAATTTAATTAACATAAACCTCGCTTAGTGGATAATCCCGTGATTAGGAGTTTAAACTTTGCACTTTGTGTTATGTTATGCCCTCGATCCTTGCAACATAGTCATATGGGGAGGGGTTGGCCTGCGGGGCTAACCCCCTCCAAACCCCCATTGGAGTATTTGGTTAACAATAAATATATGGCGAAAGCATAGGTTATTAAGAACCATTACAATGGCCCATTGATATGGGCAGAGAGTGGAGCGGGGGAGGTCGTAGGGTCGAGCCCCGACCTTCCCCCATAATTGTATACCATTTTCAGAACGAAAATTAACTTGTATTAGGACTTTAGTTTATATATATTATGTGCTCCCACATTAATAAACTTAGAATCTGGTATTCAGACTATGGTTAATATGTAATGCGCCAGGACTTTGCAGTAAATTTCAATTTGGACCATAATAAACCACAAAATATGAATGTATAATGTGCCCGAATAAAATAATTTGACCATTGTGTTAAATATATGCCACCATATAAAATTGAAATTAGAAATTAGGAGTTGGAGACGGTCCACCAAAGGGGGAAATTGGCGGCCCTTAGCTACACCACATGTTAACCTCTGCTTGGCTACCCATCCATATAAAAAAAAAAATGAATTTAACCTTAAGAGAGAAATCCTAAAAAAAAATCACCTCCAAAGTTCACTAGTGAATCCAGTTGTGACACTTGTCACAGTGTCACTGGGCAACAACTGAATAATATTCCCTCCATGCTGACTAGGCTACAATGTCATCAACATGTCACTGTTCTGCAATTTTTTTTTTAATTTTCCTATTCTGAACGACAGTCAACAGGCTATAACTTCTTTATCCGGAGTCGGTTTTCGACGAAACAAAGTGTGTCCAATTACTAGCGATGGGCCAGTCGCTGTAGTTTAATTTCCAATGAATTCTAAGCACTTTAATTTTTGAGCTTATACACTGAGCCTCTGATCATTCCTCCTCACGAGAAGCCTTTTGGACCCCAAAATATCTCTGATTACTGATCATGTGGATGAGGGTATTTTTACCTCACCCATCAAGTCTCTATACACTGAAATTTTCGCATTTTCATCATTTGGAGATTTTCACAAAAAGTTAACTTTTTCCTTAATTCTTGTGACCTTCTCTTTCTGTCATTGACACCTTCATGCTACAATTTTTCTATGATAGCAACAAGCTATTATTGCAGAAAACATCTTATTCCTACCTTGGTCATTAATCAAAGGAAACTTAAAAGTTGTCTCACCTTGCACATTATCACCATGGCGATTTTCAGGTGATCTCGCTTTGTACTTGCGTCGACTCTTGACCAAGTATCTTCGCCATTTCCATTTACCCTTTGGAAACCAAAAAAATTCATTTTTGGAACCCATGCCTTCTTTTCCAAGCTTCTTTTTCACTTTCTCAACACTGATGTTGACTGCTGCAAATATTTACATCTTGTTCACTTTCTATCAGAGGAAACCTGTTAGAATCCCGAAACATCTCCTTACAAGCATAAGAATATTTTTTAAAGGTTTTATTCAAAACATATCTTTGTTTGATCATCAACAATGTCAAATTCAGACTTGCATTCACTATCCTCTTCATTTATCTTGCATTTATAAGAGACAGACTAGTCTTCTTCTTATGCGCTCTAACTATGTACTCAATACCATATTTAAACAAGTGATACTTATTCTCATGGTGATGAAATATTTCTTTCCTATCATACCGATAAGGATTTCCCAATACAATACTTGATATCTCAAGTGGCACCACATCAAGTTCAACTTCATCAAGAAAGTTTGAATTGATGGTGAATCTTAGTCAGAACTTCCTTGTAACTTGGAAGTTTGAATTCTTACATATATGCCCTAAAGGATAAGATCTTTGATGTCTAATAGTTTCAAGGTATAGTTACTTAACCAAGTCCCCGGAAATCAAGTTAGCTTGTGACCCACTGTCAAAAAGTGTATCAATCTTGGTTTGTTTAGAGACAACTCTAATATGGAAAATTTCTATTCTTGTATCTTCATCTTGAGTGACATTTCAACAATTTGAAGAAATTGTGCTTGCTATGTGTTTACCTTTCAAACCCGTGGTTGTAATCTTTGTCTTGTCTCCTGAATCGAACCCTAATTCATGTTCAACTATAGCAACAACTTTACCCTTTTCTTTGGCTTTCAGTTTGTTTGGCTTCAACTCTAGATGAAGTTGTCAACAATGGTCAATAGTTTTTGCATGTGAATTTTTCTTTCTCTCTTTTTACAAAGCTATTTCTTTTTCCTCTTCCATAAAATTTTCCCTCTTGCCTCTAAATGTGTGGCTTGAACACAAACTTCATCTATGTTTGTGGGATTAAACATGAGAATAGTGTTCCTAAGGAAACTGTGCAAACCCCTACCATACTTTAACAAATTTTCTTGAGAATATAAATTAATACCAAAAATTAGAGCTCTTCTCCTAAATTCATGAGTATAATCTTACACACTTTTCCCTTTCAACTGTCTAAAATTTTTCCAATCCATAATTTCCTTTTCCATGTAAGCTAATGGATAGAATTTCCTTTTAATGGCAGAAATAAAACTTTACCAAGACATAGAGATATTACCATAGTTTTTAATCTCTTCTTGAGTCCTTTCTTCCCACCATACAAGTGGAGATCCTTCAATCCTCAAAGAATCAAATTGAATCTTTATGTCGTCTTCATGAAGGTTTTGAATCCTACAGTACACTCCAATTGACATATCCAATTGTCAATCCTCTCTGCATTTATCTCACCATTATACATTGGAAGCTCAAATTTGAAATCAAGTTTGAGTAAGGGTTTCTTTCCTTTTATGGCTTTTGAGTGAGTTTGAGTAGTTTTTGTAGTGGAAGTGGAAGATTATGTTGATGGAGATGATGAGGATGATGAATATGGTGGATATGGAGGTGGCTTTCCTCTACTACCCTTTGAACTCTTCTCTTCATCCTTCTTATTATATGAAGTTCCTTCTCCATGTGGAGGCTTAGAACCTTCTCCTGCCATCCCAACAGTAAATGCATCAAACATAATTTTAACCATCCTCTTTATGTCATTGAAGTCTCTCTTGAAATCATCCTCTTCTCAATGAACTTGAGTCTCTCCAACGCCTGACATTATTTCTATGGATTCAATCTCATCTTCTAATGCTTGTATCTCTTCAATCAACTTAACTTCTTGTACAACTTGTACCTCTTCAATCTCAGCTTCTTGAGACAAAACTTGTGGTTCTTCAAGTGCAACTATGAGTGGAAATTTGGGTGAAGATGGTGTTATTTTAGCTCTCCTTCTTCTAGTCCTAATCTCAGAACTTGCAACCAAAAATTTCCCTTCACCTTTCTGCAACTTCAACCTTGTCAGTATCACAAATTTGGAACCATTAAACTTGCACAAAACTCAAGAAACTATCAAGCAAAAAACCTTGCCTTTCAACCAAGCTCTAATACCAACTTGATTAGAGTATGAATGTTATTTTTGATGTGCTAATGTGATTTTTAGATTTAAAATTTATTTATTGATCTTCTGGATTTTGTACATAGGTTTCCTTGTTGCTTATATGTGTCAAACAAGTCATTTAACTGAGTTGTATGAGTGAATTCAAGAGAATAAAGTATGCAATTAAAATGTTGAACAAAATCAACATAAATAACAATAAACCATCACAATTGATCCATCAACACAAATTTTTTATGAAGGAGTCCACTCCTCCTGGACTACATCTCCTTGGTCCAAATTCCATGGCTTGGGCCTATGTATTAGCTCAATAGTGAAAAAATTATTGGTTACATGAATCAAATGCTCCCAAAACATACTCCAATGAGTTCAAAATGTCAAGATATATCAAAAATGACTATTCATTCTCTAAATTTGGCCTTCAGATGATCTAGGCATGGCCTTCCTTCGTGGTGGCCCTCGACTTCAATTTTCTTCAAAGTGACAAAAAAAATTGTAGAATTGATCCACTGCCTTTGCAACCTATTCCAATGTGTTCAAAGCATGCCAATACGCTAGGAATGACTCTTTCTGAGCCAAAATTGGTCAAAAATTTCTCCAGTTATCGTCAAAACAAATTTTCCTATAACATCTCCTCCAAATCTAGAGAAGACTCTAGATAGCTCTGACAATCTAGTGGTTTCGCTAACTCTGCCGCCATTAATAACTGGATTAATTAGCAGTTGAGACCACAATTAATTATGGATAAGCGCATCTTGGCTATGCTTTAAATGTGTTTCATAATACACGATTTAATTAACATAAACCTCGCTTAGTGGATAATCTCATGATTAGGAGTTTAAACTCTGTGCTTTGTGTTCTGCTTCACCCTCGATCCTTGCAGCATAGTCATATGGGGAGGGGGCTTGAGCCCTCCAAATCCCCATCGGAGTATTCAGTTAACAATAAATATACAATGAAAGCATAGGTTATTAAGAACCATTGCAATGACCCATTGGTATGGGCGGAGAGTGGATCGAGGGAGGTTGCGGGGTGGAGCCTAACCTCCATCCATCATTGTATACCTTTTGCACCATGAAAATTAACCTGTATTTGGGCTGGTTTATATATATTATGTGCTCCCACATTAATAAACTCAGACTATGTGCTCCCCTAACCTAAATCCCTAATCCCTTAAATACTAATTCATTATGCCCCTAACCCCTAAATGCACCTAAATCCCCTAACCCTTAAGCCCCCAATCCCTAACCCCTTAACCACTAACTCATTATTCCCCTAAACCCTAAACCTCTAACCCCTAAGCCCCTATTCCCCTAACCCCTTATTATATTAGGCTTGTGGTGCTTTCTTGAGGCCATACAAGGATTTTACTGCTTGCATGCTTTATGGAAAATTTTAGGGGCTAATATTCGCATGTGGGCTAATTTTCCATGGTTTTTCCAAAAAAAAGATTCGCCAATTTCCATTTTTTTATATAAATGATTAGCCCAAATTTCACAATATAAAATTATTTTACATTAAAAATCGCCCACATTATATAGACAATATATATAATATCGTTATGAATTTGAATAATTTTACAATAACATCAATAAACATTTTATAGTTTGCATATTAGGGACTAGAGAGATTCGCTAATTTTTTAAACTTCAAGATAATTTTCCATCCTTAAAATTATCCCGTTTACATCCATTTTACTTCTTGAGGCCATAATTTTTTAAAGAATTTTTTACATCCATTTTATGAACTTTCCAACTTTTTGAGTTTCTAGGGCAAAAAGTGTCTAGATGGTATCCCATTTTGCTATGGGGGGAAAAGTATTCTCATAATAGACCCCTTATTTTTGTGTAAAACCTTTTTCCACAAGCCTAGCTTTATTATTTTCAAGTGAGCCATCTGCTTTATACTTGTTTTTGAAAAATGTTAGCACTTAATTTAGCAAGGGTCCTAGGAGGGGTTCCAAAGGGACTACTACTAGATCAAGTGGAAACAATGGGACAAGGACCCATTGTCACCTCATTCAATTTCCCCTGCTCTTTATGAACTTTCATTGATGGGAGGAGTCTCGGTATAGGGAAATTACTAGAATGATGAGACCAATAACGATGCACAATGTGATTTCCAATGCCCATTCAAAGAAGAGGATCAGATAATAGGTTCCTTGCTTTAGAACCAAAAGAAGGACTCTCCAAGAAAGGCTTAAGGGAAAGATGACCTTGGATTTAGGAATATTAAAAAATGATGAATGCCTAAGATCAAAAATTCCAAAATCCCTCACTTGTGATTGACGTGTTTATACTAGGCTTCAAAGTGAGGCAAGGAAAGATTCAATTAAAGTGTGAGCTTTGGGAGAATCTAGGGTGACTTTCCATGAATTTTTTTTTAAGAGAAATACTATAAGACTAAGGTTTTGGAGATATACCGTGGTAAAGGCTCATCCAATGGTCATTTATAGTTAAGATAATAGGTTCTGAATGATGAACTACAAAGTGAAAACCTTCAAGAAATCCTCAAGTCAAAGGAGCATCAAGGGTTCCCTCTTGGTGTGATAGTTAGGGCATCGATTTATTTGAAATTCCACCATCGTATTTTGTTCAAAATTGGAGGATTCCTAGAGCTCTAATATAGCCTAGGAAGTGATGCCTTGCTTGAGGGACTTTTGCTATTTTTATACACCTTATCCTTTTTTATTTTAGCCTCTCTAGGCATCATACTATTTTAGAGAAAATAAACCTTTATTCCCACACCTTGCATGTGAGCCTCTTCTTGGAAATTCCACATGATGCAATTCAACCTAGCCATATATGCATCGTTTCTTTTCTTCATGAAGTCGAATTAGACCTATTTTCATCCACACATGGTAATTATTACAATGAGAAAGGTAAATATTGAGAGGTGATGTAGTCAAAAGGGATTATTATTGGCATATTTCGTGCTTCAACCGTGCAAACGGTGAATAGTCTTGGAGAGGGTGTGCTCAAGGAGGATCATTCTAGGAAATGTTTGTATTTCATCCATACAAACAACAATCAATAGATATATATGGTTACTAAAGGAAAACAAGAAGTTATTACAAAGGGGGCACCATACTGAACTATTTCTAGTAGGTTGGAACTTCATAATAAGAAAAAAATAGATATCATGGAGAAGTAGTGTTGACTTGTTGCTCATACATTTAATGCAATATTATGAGTATTACGTGCTAAAATAACAAATATTTTAGAAGACATGTGCCTCACTAAAGATACTTTAAACACAATTGTCAATTAAAGATAAAACATTAGCTACAAAGTGTTTTGATGAGATGTGTGCTTTCAACAAACCTAGTTTTGAAAGAGAGAAAATTCACTAGAGAGAAATTGTGACATCCAAAATGATCTAGCACATAGGCATTTAACCCACAATTTGATCCTCTTCTATTTCATCTATTCCATTCTCTATCTCTGTATTCTATTCCATAAAGGAGAGGCAAAAGTCCTCATTCTAGAGGGTGGATTTACTACATAGGTGTCAAGAGCTTCTCATCATATGCCCTCATCCATTTCATACTTGAGAGCACTCCCACTACATGCACTTGATAGGGTAGCCCATGGTATAGTGTCTCTATGATTTAATTTCCGACACTTCATTCACATATCAAATGAATTATAATATACTTATTTTATAGCTCGTTGAGTTCATGTGTTTGTTTTGTATATGTTATCATGCTACAAGGATTATGTTGTCATTACAATGCACTTATTTGAATGTTACTTTCATATTGGATGGATATTCTTTGCCAATTTTCCATCTAATCATAGGAATTTTAATTAGGAAACTCATCACTATCCTCTATAATTTAATTTTTACTCAAAGACACCATTGTATGTTGGATTATTTTAGACTTACACTGGCACAGATATCTTAAAATAGCCCTTATGAATAAAAATAAATAGTAATAATCCTCATTAATTAATAAGGTTACTCAAATATTGATAAAAACACTAAATGATGAAACAATAACAACAATTATATCACTAGCATATAAAGATACTTTAAAACATTTTTTTAAGCCAAACTAATATTTTGTCTTAAAATCCTAAATTATCATTTGAATTATTTTAATTTAAAAATTAAAAAATTTTAATGGTCTTAAATTATAAATTAAGACAATTCGTTCCATTAAATTAGAAATTAACACAATTCATTCAAAGAGGCAGCAAAATTTTGAAAAAGAAGAGGGGAAGTAAACAAATTCATTCGTTTCATCTATTGTCGCCAAGTCTTAATCCAACCTAAAAGAGGTCGCATGTATAACACTCCCATGAGACCATAAGTCATCTGGATGAAGGTGATAGAGAGCACTCAGGCCCAGCACATGCTCATTTATCCCCCCACCCACTTTGAAACATTTTGTTTCTCCTTTACTGTTTTAACCAATCCCTCGCTTTACACTCGATCCTTTCACTTTCTCTGCAACAAATATTTTCCCAGCGGACAGAAGCCTTTGGGGGAAAAGGAGGCAAACGGGCGAACGATTCTATAGTTGAAGCTTCCTGCTCACAGAAATGGGGGTAAGTTCCCATGTTTCCTTGCTTGCTTTCATGTTGATTTTCTGAATTTAACAGCACCCCTATTGATCCCCATTATGCACTTGATGGACTTGCATCAGTGACAGGGTTCTACAATTAAGGGTTAGGGTTTATAGTTTGTTTTGTGATTTGATGCAGACCGAAAGCTTATTTAAAGACAATGCCAGGGATGAGAAGGGTGAATGGGCCAGGATGGTAAGTATCTCCTCTGATTGCCGATTTTTTTTCTTATTTCGAGTGATGACCAACTCGATGCTCATAGAATCCATTTCAGGATGCCAAAGAAGTTCTCTTTGTATGGCATAAGTAAGTCATTCTTATTGTTGACCTCGAAAAAAAATGGGAATTTCCCACTATAACTTCTGCAAGCAGGCCGTGACCATGGCCTTAACCCTTCCTCTGGCAGGGTGAAAACCATAGACAAGAGTCATCGTTGGTGAGGACCAAGCTCATCCACATTTCCACGTTGCTCAACTTATCCTTGAGCCTTGAAAGTGTTCACCCTAAAGTGCTTCAGCTCCGCCAGAGATTGATGAATCTTGGTCGTGGTGTCCTCAAAATCCTCAATACAATCTTTGAGGGCCGCCTTTTCTCTTTTATTCATCCTGGATCTTCTTTTTTCAGGCCCATGCCTCAGACATAAATATTGCGAGAATTAACAAGGCTCACTGTCACGGCTTCCTTCACAACATCACTCTGCTTGGCCCTTAGAGATCCAGATTAGGAAGAGAGCGACGAAAAGAACAGATTCATATGCAGAGTCACTTTGCAAGATGAATTCTACCATGCCTTTATGGCCTTCGTAAAGGGGATTCACGTCCTATGTTGCTGCTGAAGCTAGTATAACGGAAAACGGACAGAAAATATGATGAAAATGTACAGGTGAATTCATTATGAGCATATCTCCATGAGCATCACTTTGCCATAAACTCTGTTTTCGTCTCTTCATATCTTTGTAACTAGGGTTTTGTCTTTAATTGAGTATGCTTTGTTGCTTGACCATAAGCTTAGCACAAATCCAAATGCTTTCCTGGTAATGTTTTCGACTCTTTTTATCTTTTACGGGGTTCGAAATCTGGAGAAATTGTTAAATTTGTATTCTTAAAAACAAATCCATTGAGAAAGCATCTACGAACTTGTAAAAGATAAAATTAAATTTATGGTCAATTTTCACTTGCTGTTAAAAGTGATTAATTTCATATTGTTTTCCACAAGAATCAAATGAATTCTAAAAATCTGCTGAATTAAGTCAAATGAGTAGCAGTTGTTCTGAAATCCTATGGAGCTAACTTAAGATTAGGCTTCATCAAACTTCCCAAGAAAAGAAGCCCTTTATTCTTTCAAACATTTCAGATTAAAATTAGGCATCATTAAGTTTATCATGATCAAATATCTAAATGCAAATGTGTTGAGATAAAGCCATTTCATGCAGAAGTTTGTGAGGCTCATTAGAAGCCAATCACGTTTTTATTTTATGTTGGAAAGGCTCATGGATAAAATGTAACTCCACACTCATTATTTATTCTTAACATAGCATTGGGGTTCCACGCCTTACGGAATTTTCTTTTTGTTGTGGTTCACCCACTCTGAATCCTCGATTTTGTTCACAACGGCCCTAGTGAAGGGGTACTCTCCAAAATCATTTGTCGCTAAAGGGAGGGTGAGCAAAAGAAACTTTGGATCGCTTTAGAGAAAAGTCAGGTCCTACTAGCATAAACATCAACTCATTTGTAATTACCCGAAAGTATTGTCACATTGCTACTAATACCCAAAAATAAGTATATTTGGTTGTGTTTGAATGGAATTTTCTTTCTTCGTCCTCTACTATGTACACGAAGTGTGCTATTGATACTAAGTTTTGAGGTTGGAAGGGGATCCTTGTTTTTATTTTACCTCTGGATTTTTTCAATTTGATTGTGTTTCTATCTAGGATGGTGCTTTGGAATGTAACTAGTATGAGTTTTCTGATACCATGTATAAAATAAAGTTTTACCAGAATAATAAAGTTTTACCCTCATTCCTGAAGTTTTTGACATTGAAAAGGTACTGGATGTGCTTTGCAAGTAGTTGGATCCCCCTCTCATAGTATTACATACCTACCTTCTACTATGCCATAGTTCCATTACAAGTTTCAATCAAGTCAAGTCTTACTTCTCTTTGGACCTCATATGTGATTTTTGGGCACATTCTAGGAAAAATCGAATGGTTATTTTCTTGTTGAGTACTTCTTGTTCTAAGTTATCCTTCCAGATGTTTGGTCTTGGCACAAAATTTGTAATAGGTTCCCCCTTAGTTCTACTAGTTTAGGGTGCCTTGGTTACCCAATCTTGATGTTAGGTTGTCATTTTGAAGTACGTCCGATTTTCTGTGCTCTGTGCATGCTACTCCAAGAGTCATAAGTTCTCCTAGAAGAATTTTATTTCTCTTATGACATTAAATTTAACATATATCCATCTTAACTCTAGAGCTATCAAACACCAAGATGGACCAAATCCATTAAAATCCAAACCTTCCTCAAGTTTTACTCTCTTGTATAATTTTACACATAGTAAAATTAATCTCTCTTCATCCTTAATAAATTTAAATTTATAATATCACCCTTATATATATATATATAATAAAAACCATGACTTGATATGTTAGTGAATGTGCAAAATCCTTACAATGTTTCAAAATATTTTTTCATTGAATGCCATTTCTTTATCCAAAAGTAAAAATAAACCTAATTTATAGTGAATATAAGCATATTTTTCGCAAAAATTAAACGTTTATCTTAAAATATATATTACAAACTATACATAATGTTCCTACCCATATGCATTATCTAGTTAAGTGACCACTACAAACACCTCACTCTAATCTTATAGTGGTATGTAAAATAAGGGAGCCATACTTTTTATCTTTTTTTTCTTGTTCTCGTGGTTCCATAATCTTTTACTTTCATTTCAAGCTACCATTAAACGAAACCAAGTTATTTTAAGAAATGTATTTTGTCTAGATTTCCATATTATTGGGTGGGTATGAGGAGGGATGTAATTTGGAAAGAAAATTTATAGGTTCTGTCCATGATTTTTACTTTATTTTTAAAATATACGCCACTTATATTTTTAATAAAACAAATAATTTTTTACAAGTAATATTGAAAAAACTGATTCTAACCCACAAAAAAAATGAGTAATAAAACTCCACCACTGTACTCACAACCTTTTCCCACAACCAAAGCAAGCAGAGGGGTAAAGTCAAATTTGAATTTCGTAGAACGCGCCTGTTTTCTCCCTACAGGTGGGGTTTTATAGACTGGTCGTGATTTCGCAGTGGAGCGATAGAGGAGAGAACGATGACCACCACCCATCCAAATCGATTTCCCTCACTGATTGGAAATTCAAAATTAGGCGGGCACTCGAATGCGCACCAAAAATGGGAGGGAAGTTTTGGAATAATAGCCATTGCTAACCAGGTATTGTTTCGATTTGTGACCTAAATATCCTTTATCTCTTTCCCTATTTGTTCCTCGCCACAGTACGTTGGTTCGACGAAATTCAGATGATCACTCTCAACTATTACAGTGACCGCCATTACCGGTAAGCTGGAATTTCACCAACTGCATTTCTTGCCTTCAAACCCTGATAATATTTGCAAGACTTTCACTGTAAACATTTTTTTCTCAGAAATACTAATTTGCCCAAGGATTTCTTAGTTTTTACACGTTTTCATACAGCAAGTCCTTATTTCTTGAAGAAAACCTTGTTTTTCGTGATGCACTACTGTAGATGCACTGTCAAGTTCTCATTTTAGTATTTCGCTATTTTTTGGCCATATGTTGTTCCAGTGAATGACAAAAGGTTCTTGATGTCAAGAAGTCGTAGGAACGGGTGATTTGTTAATGCTGTTTACTAGGAGGGATTGCTAGTGCTCTGTCTATTAGCCGATCCTGTTTTTGGTGGGGAGATTAAAGATGTCAGGGGGGCAGGAAAATTGCATCCGTATTACTCGAGCTCGAGCTACCTGTGTTTCGAAAGTTTCTGCTCCTGTGATTCAATCGCAAGCAGATGAGAAGAAATCCTGGAAAAGAGTTCCTAAACGAGTTGCACTGGATGATCCTACTGCCAATGTAAACGGTTCTTAGACTAAAAGGTGCACAATTTTAGGCGATGTCACAAATGTCGATGCTTCCGCTACTGATTACTTGTCAACAGTGAAAAACCAGGTTTGGTTCTGAAATGCGATCCTCTTAATCTTATTCTAAGTATTTAAGCCTTTATATGGATTTGATGCCGTGAAGTGCAAGACTCAGGCATAGTTAGTTTTACCTATTTAGAAAGACTATAGCTCTCCTCTTACCTCATAAAACGAGTCTGAATCAAAGAAATCGATGGCATAGGTTAATGCTCCCAATCCTAGCATTAAAAGGAGGGCGGGTAACAAGAAGAAATATGCAAGAACTTTAACTAAAACAATTAAAGATGAAATTCATCCGGGATCAAATCCTCTTCCTGATCATAGTTCGAATCATTCGGAATGTCAAAAGCCTCCCACTGCAAAATTAGCAGAGCAACGATCATTAAAAGGTAGAGTATGAGCTTCGAAACATAAACTCAAAACTCCTTAAAGCAGTGCCTATATGATAAATCTGTTTTTTTGTCAATATTTAACTTGGTAGTTCATCAGGCGTACCTTCAAAGGCAAAGTAGGGGGGAGGCTCCAATTCACATAGTTGTTCGAAGCACACAGACACAGAGAAAGACCACACAGATCCTCAAATGTGTACTACTTATGTCGAAGATATATACGAGTATTTGCGAAATGCAGAGGTGTGGATTGTATATATCTCACCTGTATCTTTAAAACACAGTAGAATACAAATAAAACCTTGCATTGTGATGCATATTTTATACAGATCATCATAGTTACATTATGCCTACATCATATAATATCAGTTGACTAGATGGATCTAATTGAGAAAATAAAAGTGGCATTTCTTGACTGACAGTTTTATGGATACTCCTTTCAGTTGAAGAATAGGCCTTCGGAAAATTTCATGGAGACTGTACAGAATGACATCACCCCAAATATGCGAGGAATTCTCATTGATTGGCTGGTAGAGGTATGTGGTCATAGCCATCCAGTTTTCAATTTTAGTACCAAATTGATCCTTATTAGTACTATTTTATGGTCGATGCAATGTGTTTATATGTTTAAATACCCTACTCACAATTATTTCTATGTTAGCAGGTTAGCGAGGAGTATAAGCTTGTTCCTGACACGCTATACTTGACAGTATCTTACATTGATCACTATCTGTCTGCAAATCCAACTAGTAGGCACAAACTGCAACTTCTGGGAGTCTCTTGCATGCTAATTGCCTCGTAAGTTTTTGCCCCTTATTGATATAAGATAGCATGACCAGTGAATTTTCTTTTTGGTTTTATGGGGGGTGGGGGGGAGAGGTCAATGGGACCTAATTCTCATTGTTTCATGTAGGAAATACGAGGAAGTCCGTCCCCCTCATGTGGAAGAATTTTGTTACATCACAGATAATACATACACAAGAGACGAGGTATGTTGTACATTTCCTTTTTTTTAATTATAAAATCACTAAAATATTTTTAATTATCCAGGTTATCAAGTATTTTATTTTAGGGGAAAATATTCTTTTAGATTTCAATATTCAATTTTGAATGCCATTGAGTAACAAATTTTAAAGAGCTTAATATTATTATGTTATTTATACAAATTAAATTCGAGTAGAGAATGCAATTGCTACTTCAATAATTATATTTAATTATATTGTATTTGTTGTGTCAATAATCATAAATTGCATTGCAATTGTTATTCATTTTCAATATTTCATTATAAAACTCACATTTGTTTATTCTATGAATTACAACGCTTCATTTTTAGGATGAGGATTCTGAACTAGTTTTTGTTTTATTAGTGTTGATGTTCTTCTTTTTATAATTAAGCAATTTGTCTGGGTGTAAACAATTTGTTGGGTTGTAGTTTATGATCTACCTTTTATCTTTACTAATCCATGATGAAACTCTGTAGATGTTGTCCATGGAGAGAAAAAATTTAATCTTCTTGAACTTCGAGATGTCAATTCCTACAACAAAGAGTTTTCTTAGGTATGTCATTTATGTAGACATGCCCATTTATCAAATTGTATCATATTTCTGGGAAATTATCTACCTGGATACTAGATGATGAGTCAATGTGGTCATGGATTGATAATTAACATGATTTTGTACACATAATAGTCGTTTAGGTTTTCTTTTCTTTTCTTTTTTTCTATGTTTGTTTTGTGTAAATATTTATTAAAATTTTAATCTTCGTTTGTTGGTTTAAATCCTTTTGGGGTTTGGATCTTGTACTATTTCACGAATTTTAATTATTTTCTTCTTAAAAAATGTTGTTTACTTCTGCCTCAATGAGGCCTTTCCTTACACCAACATATTATTTTTCTGATGAAAAATTACAAATTTTTCTCTATGGACCATCGAAAAATTATATCAGTGACTTTTATGTTGTGGCAATAATCTTCGATTTGAATTTGTATCACTAATATTGTGTATCTTGGTTTATGATGCCTCGAACTTGAGCGATGTTAGTCATCACGAGCTTCAGTTTGTGGCAACCAATATCAATTCGATTTCTAGAGGTTTGAGAGGGATTGACAACCATTTCTATATCCTTCTACTCAAATAGGTCAATGAGCCTCACTAATGCTAGCTCAAGTAATGTTTTCTCAACAAACTATCAAGGCCATTTTTCTCTTATTC
Source organism: Pinus albicaulis (assembly GCA_034641835.2). Lineage (NCBI taxonomy): Eukaryota > Viridiplantae > Streptophyta > Pinopsida > Pinales > Pinaceae > Pinus > Pinus albicaulis. Next base: position 47,105 of record JAXQQM020080062.1, read on the forward strand.
ATAGCACAACATAGTTCATGCCTCTTCCTTTCAGCATTCCCTTGCACCTCTCGTTGCAATTTCTAGTTATAAGTTTTAAATAAACTATAGGAAGTCTAAATTTGGTTGAAATTTTAAGATTTTTTCCTCTATACTACTATTTCCTATGTTACTGCTTTATAGAGTTTTCTTTGCAACATATGGTGTAATTGCTAGTTTTATTAAGTTGAAAATAAGGGCTTGCATGATTATATATTTTACAAGGATTATGCCATTATGTGTTGAACATTTTTAAAAAATCAATGCCTATTATACAATTTCAAGGACTGCCATAACTCCTCACATAATTCTTTAAAGGGTGCTAGCTCATTGGAAGAGCAGCTGCCATGCAGGAGGTTGGTGGTTCGATTCCACTATACCCTAACATGAATTATTCAATGATATTGTTGATTTTTTTAATTAAAATTTTTATATTGATTTATTTTAATGGTGAGATATTTTTCTGGATTCATTGTTTTATATTGTCTCTACAAAGACAATAGATAAGATTAAAGACATTGTCTCCATAAAGACAATATGTCTTTAATTCCAACTATTGTCTTTGGAGAGACAAAAATGAAATTATCTTAAGTTAAGACAATTTACTTAAAAATTGTCTTAAAACCCCTCTTTGTGTTGTAGTGCAACTATTGTCTCTAGAGAGACAAAAATGAAATTGTCTCTCAAGAGACAAAAATGATTGTGTTGTATATTGTCTTTATTGAGACAATATTTTAAGACGATTTAATTTGAGACACCCGCTTAAAGACAATATTTAAGACAATACACAAGTTTTCTTTTGTCTCGAATTAAGACAATTTACCCAAAAATTGTCTTAAAACCCCCCCTTATGTTGTAGTGGTGGTTAATGAATTGTATCCATTTAGCTTTAAAACATGTTTCTCTTAGAATATTTTGATAAGAATGGCTCTCTGTTCATGAGGAGTCACATTTGAAATTTCATTGCAAGGGATCATTTATCCCAGCTTTGTTCTTGCCAGTTACATCCTCCGCATTTTGGACTTCATGGATAATTGTGTTTGCAGGTTTTGTGGCTCCCATGATACATATCGGGTGCACTCATCACACACAAGATCAACACAAGAACTTATGGTCGGTTGTGGGAAAAAGCTGTTGTAATTCGGCATGGAATATTCAACTACATCTTAAATGATTAGGACATGTGGTACATTGTAACTCCTAGAGACAGCCTAGAGTTGTTATAGACCAGTGCCTAGGACATCTTATGAGGTGTAGAGAGCAGGATATTTAAGACAACGTTTCATCCCTTAACATGACAGAGCTCTTACACTACCTTCTTTGAAATAGAGAACAGACTAAAATGGAACCAGAACTTCGGACAGTTTGAGGCATTTTAAATAACGCTGAACGAATGATATGCTAATATTCAGATACTGCTGCTTCAGACAATTGTAAGACAGATCAACATAATGAGGGCCAGATTCACGACATATGGCAGAGAAAGTAAGTATAAACAATAGCGGAGCTGTTTAGCGAGAAGGAGGTATTGGCTGTCAAATAGATGATACTAAGAAGAACTTCATAGCATACAATGGGCTTAAATATCTAAGAATCCATACATACCAAGAACTCCCGTCAATAACATTTCAATACAACCAACATAGTAGAAATACGAGTGAAATGCAAGTGGAACAATATATTACTCCTGAGCCATTTAAAGTATCAAGCCGCTATTGATATAAATATCAACACGATAAATTCATATCACAAGACGAAAGACACTCGCATTCCAGGATGTAATAATAGAGACATGAGCATAAATGAATCGAACAATAGAGAAACACACACTACCATACAACCATGTCCAGAATCCTTATTACGGTGAAGCTTCTTATTATTGAGACCCGACGGGCTCTTCCGGGCAGTATCTGAGTTTTCACAAAGCATACACACAGGAAATTCTTACACAATCAATTTTCTGAAGAAGTGGAACCTTGTTTCCTTCTTTTTCCTGTATTATATAGCTTTCATCTGCCTTTCAGCGAGAAGATATTTTCTGAAAATATCTTCCTCGCGTGATCAAAAATTGTTAACAGTCATTATCAAAAGAACAAAATTTCATGATGGGGGGGGAAAACAGCCCGTCCATCATTGCATAATAGGCCCCAGGCCAATCTTAAAACCAAAATGTAGACCATTGTTCAATGTAAAAGTAAAAAATGCAAGAGTGGGAGGAAAAACCACTCACTCGGAGGTAAAAAACATAAGCGGAATGAAAGAAAGAGGCGGGTTTTGAAGCCTGTGTCATGAATGAAGCATGAGTTGTCATGAATGCTGTTGGGTCGAAGCTTAGACGCTGGAGGAGGTACATCGGTGGAGGGACTGGCATGCTGAGTCAGGAACTGTGTCAGCCTCCGCTGGCTTTCTGGATTCGGTTCTGACATCTCTGAGAGTCTCTCTACCCTGGTAAATGCCTCGCCGAAGGTGTGAATGTACGCATGGGTGGGGAGACGATACCGGATCATATGGAGGAGGCTAAACTCCTTCTGTAGGACCGTGATGATGGTAGTAGCCTTAAGCTGTGTTCCTTTGCCCATCTGAAGATCGGACCGATCCCGTTCTGCCTCTAGAAGTGCTGTGTATTGATCGGGGTGCATGAGTACGGCAGGAGCGCTTGGTTCCCAACATGAAGGGAGGCCAGCAGCGATGATTTCGTTCCACACCTTGTTAAAGAGCGTTTCCTGATATGCGACATTGTTGGAAAGCCTTTGAAGAAACTGCCAGTCGAGCCTCCTCTTTCTCTATAATTTTCCGACATTCATTGATTTCCATAAACCGCTGGGAATGTCATGCTTTACCACGTCATTTGCTCTCGGTGTATGAAGAAAAGATAATAAATTTCGGCATGTCGGGCTCTAGTTGACGAAGTTATCCTCGGCCTCCACTGCAACCTCCTATTAAGGTATGGAAGGGTAGATTTGAGTTCTCCCATCATCGTTAGGAACTCCCACTGTTCAGTCACGGCCACGATTATATCTGACCAGATAAGGCTTCTGGCCTCGACCAGGGTGATATTTCCCCTCACCTTACTCTTCAGCTCGGCAATGATCTGTTGTTGCTCAGTCGCAGTCTTTTTTCCCTCCTCAATTTCTCTTTGCAGCCCTTCAATAGTTCTGGCCTTCTCAGCCAGGGCGCCCTCCAGCTCTACCACCTTTTGCTTGGCTGTCGTTGTTTGCTTCTCCAACACTTCTATCTCAGCCATAGCTGTGGATAGTTGTGTTGTTGCTGAACCTGTCCCACTTGATGTCTCGGCTGCATGGCAACTGTGCGTATCCCACCGGGTCTGCAGCTCAGTAGCTCTGCTCTCAAGCTCTTCAATCCTTTTAGCCATTTTTTCCTTCTCCTCTCTTTCTTTGGAAAGTCTAGCAATCAGCTCGTTTTTCTCCTCCTCCACATGCACCAGTTCATCGGTCTGTACCGGATGTGAAGCTGGTATGCCAGCCCGTTTCCTAGCCGCTGAAATGTCCTTCTCCAACTTGGCTATTAATGCCGCTTGCATTCCCTTCCCTCCGTCGTCTGAATTCTTAATCTGCTCTTTAAGGACTCGCACCTGATGTGCGTTAGCACGACTAGCACTCTGTTCTGCGGCAAAAGAGTTGTTCAGGACGTCGTATTTTTGCTCTGTCTTCTTTAGGGCAAGGGTGATCTGCGAAAGCTTATCTTTCATCATGTCACAGATTGTCTGGAACAGGTCATTCAGGTCCTGTATCGGAACCTTATTCATGTCGACAACCAATTCGAGCACCTTGTAGCTAGGAACGTCTGAATTCGGGTCCAGGATAGCCTCGGTCATAGAAAGTACCAGGTCTTCGGTGTCTGCATTAACCGAGGCAGAGACTCTGGTGTGATATTTCTCCACGAAATCTCCTAGTTCGGCCCTGTATTTGTCTCGGACGGTTTTATTGGTCAGCTCCCTTTCTTTTGTTTTGGAAGGAAGGCTCGATGATGGCACGCGTGACTTCGGTGTAGTCGGAGGAGGAGGCGGTGCTGTCTCTTAGAACTACTATCCCTGCCTTGCCCTTATCATACTCTCCAAATTTCGCGAGGGGCTCCAGAATTATCCCTTCCCCGATGACCTCGGCTTCACTAGTGGCCACCCTTTGCCTCTTTGGTGGTGGCGCTCCGGAAGTACCAGCTTCCTGCTCATTGCCCCCTTTGTTCACTTCTTCTTCTTCTCCTGTGGCAGATGAGTCCGTCTCCATCTGCGAAAACATAGGCCAGACCTCATAATTAGCCTTCCACTCCAGAAATGGCCTGGATTCATGAACGTAGGGCGCAGACCTGTTTCTCTTTCTTTTATTTGAGATAATTTCCCGTGGGTCATAAGCCCAACTCTCCCCTAATTTCAGATCCAAGTTCTGCAATATTTTCTCAACAATCGGGAGGGCATATCTGGAATTTACAACAAAGGGGCCAATATTGTCGGGAAGCTTCAGGATGTAGCCTTTCTTAGCGGGGACGAAATGAAGCTGGTCAGCCTTGAGGGCTTGCCGGATGTATTCAAGGGCGTAGACTCGTCGGACAGGAAAAGCTGGGAGCTGGTAGGGGGCTACTTCGGCTCCATAGACACGGATTTCAATATACTCCTCAGATAGAAACCAATCGCCGGTACACTGGTACTTCCCAGCCTGTAACCAGCGCTTCATCTCTGGGAAAACCCTAGGGGAAGGTGCGTCGTGAATGATGGTGTAAGCAATGGACATGAAGGTATTCACGAAACTGATGTAACCCTCTCCCTTAGGCAATTGACGAACGGAGAAATTCCAGTCGAAGACTGGCCGGGGCTGAGAATTTTCAGAATACATCCTGTCCAGCCCCAAATGATTAAACTTGTCTGCATGCTGGAACAGGAAGAGGTAGAAAACCAACGAACAAAAACGAAACTTTCGGGCCTTGGCTAGCTCCCGAAATTGGGTCCGGATGGTAAAAGACAGGAAACCTGGAATATCCAGTGTAACTCCATTTTGTATCATAAGCCACAAAAATCGAACGCATACTGAAGAAATGTCTTCAGGGGTCCCTACTCCCAGGAGGCCGGCAATGAGGGACAGAACTGGTCGGACCTCTTCATTAAACAGACTCAATGGGAAAGGCTCCAACGGAGGTAGGGCCGTCGCCTGATCAACGGTTATGGCAGCTATGAAGGCACGACGGGCTTCCCTCGACAGTTTATTAAACTGTGCGAGCAAGGTTTCATCTTTGAAACTGAAGTAGGCATCACTGGAAGGGAAACGGAGAGCCTGCCTTATAATATCGGGAGAAAGGGAAAAAATTATGTTACCCTGAGGAGAAATGAAAGCATCCCGATGTGAATCGTAGGAATCTCTGAGCCAGACAATAAAATCGACACAGGAATGGACTTGGGGGGTGATGTGGTGATAGAAGCCGGACGCGACAACTCGGAAACGATCAGCACTTTTACAGTGGCGGCCAAACAGTAGGGGCTTGATACTCCGTATGTCGAAAGGGTATTTCGGGTCACAGATACCCACCTGCAAGTCACGAAGGGGTTCAAAACCAGGGGGGTTTCTAGACTCATGGAGTTGGGGAGTTTCAGGTTCGTTCTTCTTGGGCGTTCCTCTCCCCATGGCAGTTATTCAACAATTCGGAAAAGAGAGAAAGGGAAAAACAATGGAAAAAACGGAAAATGGATTACCTGAGCAGAGGGTGACAATGCTTGGGAAAACGACGAGGGGAACCGTGACAGTGACTTGGACAAACCCGGCGTTCTTCCCTACTTGGTATTCGCCGTAGAAAACTACCCGAAAATGATTTACCAGAGAGGAATACGGGAGTTTTTACCATTCGGGAGGACTGTTTGGGTTAAAAGGTGAAAGTGTAAGAGAACAGAGGGCAAGTGTTGTAAGGACACTGACACTGAGACACGTGGCGCGTGGGGATTGGGTAAATCAGGATGTAGGTGGGCGCCTCGTGTCGGGTTAAAAGCTGGTACGGGCCTTAGTACCAGCTATCCTAATGGACTTACCTTACCGTTGTTCCGTATGCGTTATCCAATTTTAACACGTAGGACTTCCCCTTTGCCGGACCAACACTTATCTTCCTCACCTGAGTGGGCCCTCCTTAACTCCACCATGAAACAGCGTCCCGCGACCTAACCTTGTTACCCTTTCTCTGCCGTGAAGTCTTACCACGCCACGTGTCGCAAGTCCGCGGGGGTGAGGGCCTCGTCCCTTCCCCACGGCTTGACCCCCTCGGAATTATTACGTATTGCCATCGTGTATAATCCAAGGACTTTTCCCATATATGAGTTGACCTGTAAAGCCACGTCTTCATTTCCTTTGTGTTAGACGTTCACTATTGTTCCGCCCCTCATCACTTAGTGCTATTTATCTTTTGGTTTAAATATACGTGCGCTTCACCACCTTTCCCTTTTCGGTCTGATTTGATTTCACACTTGCCACTCGATATACAACTTTACTGTGACCTGTTCGTCTTTTAGGTACTCTCGTGGCTGCTACTAAGGGTTGAACAACATTGGCTGCACCTGGGGACGGCACGTTTGTCCTCGAACGTGTCGAGAACTACGCAGATCGCCTGTAGATCTTCTCTGAACAACACTTTCAGCTTCTAGAGCTCTGCCCTGTACAGATCTTCATGACACGTGCGTGATTGATGATAAGCAAACAAAAACAGCAACTAATATACAATATAATACAGTCAGGCTTTTCAACCTTCTTCAGAATTGGAAATATGGTTTGAGAAATTGCCCGTTCACAGGGGCTTCCAGCAGATCCCCCTGTAAATTCTCCAGCTTAAATGTATTATTTCCTCCCTGCTCTGCAATCTTGAAAGGACCGAACCAAAGGGGGTCGAACCTACCATGTTTGCCCTTGTCAGCTCTGCGTACATCCCACCTGAGCACTAAATCCCCCACCTGCAGCTTCCTGTCTTTTGTGTGCTGGTCAAACAATTCTTTCATCTTCTCCTGATAGTCCACCAACTTCTGGTTCACCTGAATACGCGTTTCCTCCAGTTCAATCAATTGATTGATTCTTCTAGTCGTGCCATCAGCTTCTTCCTGAGTCTCCTGTATGAAACGAGCCACAGGTAGAGCCAACTGTATGGGGAATACAGCTTCTCGTCCGTATACTAGTTCGTAAGGCGACTTCCCTGTTGCCCTTTTACTGGTTATCCTGTTTGCCCATAGAGCAAACTTCAGTTGAGAGTCCCAATTTCTCTGGTTCTCATTTATTGTCTTCTTCAGTGCTCTGACCAGTGTTTTGTTTGATGACTCGGCAAGACCATTGCCCTGGGGGTAGTAAGCTGTGGAGTGGCCCAGAGTGATGTTGTATTGTTGGCAGAAATTCACCATCTTAACAGATTTAAAAGCCTGAGCATTGTCCGTGACTATTCTGGCAGGACATCCAAACCTTGAGATGATATTCTCTTCTAAGAATTTTATGACCACTGTATCTGTAGCATTTCGTGCGGGGATGGCCTCCACCCACTTGGTAAAGTAATCTGTAGCAGTCAAAATCCATTTGTGCTGCCCACTGGAGGGAGGGTGGATCTCACCTATGAAGTCAATACCCCATTGCTTAAAAGGCTCATCAACGTGCACAGGAATCAGGGGTAAAGCGGCTAACTTCTATTTTTCAGCAAACTTTTGGCATTTGTCACAGGCTCTGACCCAAGTGAAGACATCTCCAAATAGTTTAGGCCAGTAGAAACCGGCCTTCAAAATTTTCTGAGCTGTGCTCCTCCAGCTATAGTGCCCTCCGCAGATCCCCTCATGGAACTCGGTTATGATGTTCCCTACCTCCCCTTCGATGAGACATAACAGCAGTATGCCTGACGGATCTCTCCAATATAACTGACCATTAGCCACGACGTACTTTTGAGATTTAAGCCTCAAGGCTCTGTATTTGGACTTGTCACAGCTGGGTGGGTAGCTGAGTGTCAGGAGGTATTCAACAATTTCTTTGTACCAGGGGCTAGTGAGGTACTTCATCTGTATTTTTTGAGTTGCCATTTCCACTTCTGGCCTCCCTGTCTGTTCCTGAGATGCTTCATCTGCGATCATGGATAAGTGGATGCCCAGGGCTTGGTGGTTCGATTCTGATAAAATCTTCGCTAGCCCCTGTCCTTTAATTAACTTGGTGGGCCTTATATCCAAGTCATATTCTTGTATCTTCGCAATCCACCGCCCCCTTCTGCCTTCACTGTCTCCCTGCACTAGGATGTCCTTAACTGCTACTGCGGGCACAAAATCAGTCACATGAGATTGTAAAATGTACATGCGAAAGGCCTTCAAGGAATTTACCAGGGCATAAGCTTGTTTTTCAAGTATGTTGTATTTTAGCTCTGCGTCATGAATAACTTGACTAAAGAAAGCTATGGGTTGCTCATACCCATCTCCATTCTTCTGTAGGAGGACCCCTGCCACCGTGTGAGGTGATGCAAAAGAGAAAATCATGAAGGGTTCAGTGAAGTCAGGCTTTGCCAACACTGGAGCTTCAGCAAATGCAGTCTTGATCCTGGCAAAAGCCTGCCTGGGTTCTGGTGCCCATTTTACTTCATTGTCCTTCTTTAACATATCGGTGATGTGTCTAACTATTTCGGCATAATTGGGGATGAATCTTCTGAGAAAATTGATCCGTCCTAGGAAAACCTGTACTTCTTTCTTGTTTCTGGGGAGAGAGATACCGTTTATAGCTTCTACCCTCTTAGGATCGATTTTGACCCCATCTTTAGTTACTATATGTCCTAGGAGTTTACCCTCTTCTAATGCAAAGAAAGATTTCTGAGGGTTGAGAGAGAGTCCATACCTCCTGCATTTCTCAAAAGTCTTCTGCAAATGCTGAACATGCTCGACATCATCTTTTGAAAAGACCGTTATATCATCTAGGTACACCACCAGGAACTTATCCTGTTCTCCCACAAAAGTTATGTCCATCGCTCTCTGAAACGTAGCCCCTGCATTGATCAGTCTGAATGGCATCCTGGCATACATAAATGTTCCCAGGGCGTGGTGAAAGCTATCTTTTCCTGGTCCTCCGGGAATACGGCCACTTGATTATAGCCCGAGAACCCATCCATCATGGACATTCTAGAGGCCCCTACCACCTTTTGCAGAATATGATCCATCTTTGGTAGTGGATAGTTGTCTTTTAGAGATGCCCTGTTCAGGTTTCTGAAATCCACACACAACCTGATTTCACCGTTCTTCTTGCGTACTGGGACTAAATTAGCCACCCATTCGGAATACCTTAATGGCACTATAATTTTAGCCTTCAGTAACTTTTTTATTTCTTGCTCGATCGATGGTAACAACAGGGGATTAATTTGCCGGAGCTTTTGCTTGTGGGGTTTTGCATCAGCTTTCAATGGAATTTTGTGCTGCATCACGCTGACATCAAAGGTTTTCAAATCTTGATACGACCAGGCAAATACGTCTTTGTAGGTTTGAAACAGCTTTTGGTACAATGGTTTATATTCATCTGGGACTTTCTTCGACAGCTTCACAATCTTTGGATCTTCTTTCGTGCCCAGATTGAGATCTTCAACCTGATCCTCAGTCACCATTTTGTTTGGCTGTAATGGGACATCATCCTTATTGAACAGCCTCTCCAAGGGTACCAGCCCTCGGGGAATGACATTTCCCTTTAGCTGTAGGAATCTATGACCGGCTATCTTCTCTTCTAGCTTGTCCCCTGGGATGTCTTCGACTTCTTCCTCTTCACAATTGTCGATCTCTGAGTTTGAAAACTCCCCTACAGTCTCCAAAAACATCTTCACCTGCTCCTCATCTTCGAAGACCTGCCAGTGCTTGACATTATCAGGAATTTAAGGCCGGTATCTTACCTCAATTTCGTATCTCAGAAGAGGGTTCTGAGGTGGGCGGAATGTACTAGCAGCTACAGCCAAGGAGTCTGCCATTCTGTTGTGCTCCCTGGGCATAAAATGAATGTTAAATGCCAGAAAGGAATTTTCCACAAGGTCCCACACTTCGTTTCTATAGGCCTTTAGCCTCGGATGCTTCGCTTGACACTGATTTCTCACCTGCCTCACCACCAACTCTGAGTCTCCCATCACCTTTAGACCTTGGATCTTCATGCTTCTTGCTGTTTGTAACCCCAATATGAGTGCCTCGTATTCAGCCACATTATTCGTGGCCTCGTATTCTAATTTGAAAGAGAGGGGGACCCATTGACCCATGGGTGAGATAAGCAACACTCCAGCCCCGTTTCCCTCTCTGGAATTGGCTCCATCAAAGTGGAGTGTCCAGATATCAGATCCATGGTCCTGCTCTGATAGCTCAGTCTTTATCTGACAAAATGTAGGTTCATGAGCATATTCCTGATCTTCCTCCAACATTAGACAGGAAAAATCTCCATCTCTACTGTAAACTGGGGAGTTTACTGAATCTCCTGCTTTTGTGACTGTCTTGACAAACCTAGTTTCTCGGTACAATCTCCTTTCTTGACCCCCAAAGACAGGGATGGTGACGTATGACAGATCCAGCTTGATTGACCCTCCAATTCTGGTCCCCCAAGACCTAGACAACAGCATGCCGAAGCGAGCTGGGATGTCAGCTACTACGATATCCATTACCACACTCTTGGCAGGAATCTGAGCCAAGGTGACTGCTAGGTCCTTGATCATGCCCAAACACTTCACTCTTTTGGAGTCAAAGGAGTAGAGATCTTTATATGGACGGGTGATTTGGAGACCCAACTGCTCCATGACAGACAGGGGCATCAAATTGTGGGATGCTCCTGAATCCAACATACAGTTATGTAATAGTAAATCATGGATTACTAGGGAAACATAGAAAGGAGGGGTAGAGGGGTCCAATTCCTCGACATGGGGGCCAAACACTACCATAGGCCTTTCTTCTTGCAAATTAAGACTGTCTGGAATGTGTGGGACTTCAGGAGCTGAAATGAAAGAGGAGACTTGTGACTGATATGCAGGCTGCTTCAATAATTCAGACAGAGGGACAGGGATTTTAACTTTTTCAAGTTCCTTTTGCAAACTGAAGGCAGACGAGGGCTTTTCTATTTGGACTTCCTTTTCTTTGGACTCTTTATTTGGCATGGCAGACTTAACTTCTTTAACAGGAGCTTTATTTACAGGAGACACAGCTACTTGAGAGGAGGAAGGCATGTGACTATCGTCTTGCAAAGGTTGGTAAAGGGGCTTCTTACCTCTATCGGAAGATTCTTTGGTATTGGCTTCTTTCTGTGCAGGTGCTGATCGCTGGGGTGCATCTTCCTCTTCATCTTGAGTGCGGGTCCTTTTCCTGGAGGACCTGAGGTCATATTTCCTGTTGAACTGAGCTTGCATGAAATCAACAAACTGTTTGCAGTAGTCATCGATTTCTGGCTCTTCGGCATCCTCATTATCCTTCGCTTCTGAGTGATGTTGCAATGCATCCTCCTCACTTCCTTGGACAGGGCACTCTATGTCATCGCTGTCTGAGAAAACCGGGCATGTTTTATCTTGCTCATAAGAGGAGTCTTCAGGGGAAGCCTCCATTTGTCCTTCCAAGTACAAAGGGTGTGGTACTTGGTCTTGTGGCTCCTTCTGCCCCCTCTGTAGTATCTCCAAGGGAGGTTTCCTGTATTGAGGGTTGAACCCTCTGTTTGGAGCATTCTGAAAGTTCTTTGGTGGAGAACTTTTGGCTTCCATCTCTAGCTTGACCAACTTGCTAGAGAGGTTCTTGATCATTTTATTCATCTCTTCGATCTTATCACTTGCTGAGTCTCTATCCTGACTTGAAGTGGACACTTCTTCCTTGCTTCTTCTTCTTGTATCATGTTCTTGCTTTACTTTGGTCTTACCAGTCGAGACAAAGTTTGCTTCTATTTCTAATGCATCAGTCTGTGCATCATCAAGAGAGGCTGGCTTTCTCTCCCTTAGTGAGAAGCCAAACTCGGAATCAAATGCTGCTACAAAAACGACCTTGGCGGCGGTCTGATGGGGTTTCATCTCAGCTGGGAGGCTGTAATACAATTTGTTAAATCTTCTGATGAATTCTGATACCCCTTCATTGTGTTTCTTTTTAAGGGTGTTGAACTCGGTTAAGGTATCCCCATGATCTTTCCTATCTCCCCACTTTTTCACAAAAGCTTCTTCCATAGCCTCCCAGGTGTTGATGGAATCAACTGCAAGAGACTTGAACCACTTTCTAGCCTCTCCATCAAGGGACTGCACGAACAACCTCAGAACCACATCCAGATGTTCCACATTAAAGTTCTCTGCGAAAGAGCAGAAGATTTCAACATGCTTGTGAGCATCGACACCATTCTCCCCATTAAATCGGGGTAGAATCTTCAAATAGTCCTGTGGCATATCATTTAACACTGCAGGCAGCTGTAAAGGAGCATACCTGTTTTGTAAAAAGCCGGGTACATTCGCCATCGGGGGAGGCGGAGGTAGGATGAGAGCTTGAGCAGCGCGAGGTGGAGGAGGTGTTGTGAGTTGAGTATGAATAATGATGGGAATATAGTGGACAGCAGCTTGAGAACTTGATGAGAAGGTAGGGTTGTCAACGACAGACACTTCAGTGATCTCTTTGACCTCTTCAACTTCAGGGGTAGGATGGAAAGAATAATGTGGAGTATAACTAGACTCAGCTTCGTCTTTGATACGGACACCTTCTCGGTAAGGGCTATCAGAGTAATAACCAGTATCTCTTATAATAGGGTTAGAGCTTTGTATTTGGGCGACCTGAGAAGAGGAGGACTGAAGATATGGAAAGTTTTCGAGGGAAAACTCGGGAATATCGGTATGAACTGGTGGTCTTTCTCTCCAGCCTCTTCTGTGAAGGATTCGCTCTGGGTCAGACACAGAAGGTGTCTTTGACTGTGCTGTATCTGACCTTAGGTGTGGCTTTCGGGGAGCCAGGATTGCAAATAGGTTTATCTGAAATATAAATGTGGAGTCGCCAAGGTGAGGTATGCACAACTCACAACTCTTCGTGCTCACCTAACTGAAGAGTGGACAGGATTTGTCGAGGCCCAGGGACTTAAATCTCTTCAACTTCGATCCCCGGCAACGGCGCCAAAAAGATGTTGTAACTCCTAGAGACAGCCTAGAGTTGTTATAGACCAGTGCCTAGGACATCTTATGAGGTGTAGAGAGCAGGATATTTAAGACAACGTTTCATCCCTTAACATGACAAAGCTCTTACACTACTTCCTTTGAAACAGCGAATAGACTACAATGGAACCAGAACTTCGGACAGTTTGAGGCATTTGAAATAACGCTGAACGAATGAAATGCTAATATTCAGATACTACTGCGTCAGACAATTGTAAGACAGATCAACATAATCAGGGCCAGATTCACGACATATGGCAGAGAAAGTAAGTATAAACAATAGCGAAGCTGTATAGCGAGAAGGGGATATCGGCTGTCACATAGATGATACTAAGGAGAACTTCATGGCATACAAATGAGCTAATAAGAATCCACACATACCAAGAGCTCTAAAATCCAAATAGCATTTCAATACAACCAACATAGTGAAAATACGAGTGAAATGCATGTGGAACAATACATTACTCCTGAGCCATTTAAAGTATCAAGCTGCTACTGACATAAGTATCAACACGATAAGTTCATATCAAAAGACAAAAGACACTCGCATTCCAGGATGTAATACAAGAGAGATGAGCATAGATGAAACTAACAATAGAGAAACACACACACTACCATACAACCGTGTCCAAAGTCTTAATGGTGGAAACCCTGTTGGCCTGAGACCCCGGAGTGGGCTCTTCCGGGCAGTATCTGAATTTTTCACAAAGCATACACACAGGAAATTCTTATACAATCAATTTTTCTGAAGAAGTGGAACCTTGTTTTCTTCTTTTTCCTGTATTATATAGGATCTCTTCTGCCTTTCAGCGAGAAGATATTTTCTGAAAATATCTCTCTCGCGTGAACAAAACTGTTAACAGTCATTGTCAAAACCACAAAATGGCATGATGGGGAAAACAACCCTTCCATCATGCGTAGCAATCATAGCAGACCCAAGACTAAAACTTAAAATAAAAATGTATATCATTGTTCAAGGTAAAAGTAAAAATGAAAGAGTGGGGGGAAAAACCACCCACTGAAATTAAAAAAACATATTTGAATGAAAGAAAAGGCGGGATTTAGGTATGTGTCTATGAATAGGGAAACATGAGTGATCATGAATATTGTTGGGTCGAGGCTGTAGTAGACTCGGAGGAGGTACATGGGGTGGAGGGCTGGCGTGCGGGAGTCGGGGAGCTGTGTTAGCCTCCGGCTTTACGGATTTGGTCTCGGCATCTGCGAGAGTCTCTCACACACGGTAAATGCCTCGCGAAAGGTGTGAATGAATGCAAATGGTAATAGGCGTACGGATCATATGGAGGGAGGAGTGAAAACTCCTTCTGTGGGAACGTGATGGTAGCTGCTTGGCCGGCCTTGGGCGAGTTCCTTTGCTCGTCGGTCGGATAGATCCCGCTGCCTCTAGAGAAGTGCGTATATTGATCGGGGTGCATGAGTACGGCAGGAGCGTTTGGTTCCCAACATGAAGGGAGGCCAGCAGTGGTGATTTCGTTCCATACCTGGTTGAACTGTTCCACAATGTCTGCGACCCGTTGGAGAGCCTTTGAAGCTGCCGATCGAGCCTCCTCTTTCTCTATAATTTTCCGACATTCGTTGATTTCCATAAATCTGCTGGGAATGTCATGTTTTACCACGTCATTCGCTCTCAGTGTATAGAGAAAAGATATATAAATTCCAGCGTGGCGGGCTCTAGTTGGCAGATTATCCCCGGCCTCCTGTAATCTCCTATTAAGGTATGGAAGGGTAGATTTTAGCTCTCCTATAATTGTTAGGAACTCCCATTGTTCAGTCACGGCCATGATTATATCTGACCAGATCAGGCTTCTGGCCTCGACCAGGGTGATATTTCCCTTCGCCTTACTCTTCAGCTCAGCGATGATCTGTTGTTGCTCAGTCGTAGTCTTCTTTCCTTCCTCCACTTCTCTTCGCAGCCCTTCAATAGTTCTGACCTTCTCAGCCAGGGCGCCCTCCAGTTCTTCCACCTTTTGCTTGGCTGTCGTTGTTTGCTTCCCCAACACTTCTATCTCAGCCATAGCTGTGGATAGTTGTGCTGTTGCTGATCCTGTCCCACTTGATGTCTCGGCTGCATGACAACTGTGCGTGTCCCAGCGGGTCTGTAGCTCGGTAGCTCTGCTCTCCAGATCTTCCATTCTTCTGACCATTTTTTCTTTCTCCTCTCTCTCTCTGGAAAGCTTGGCCATCAGCTCGTTTTTCTCCTCCTTCACATGCACCAGTTCATCGGTCTGTATCGGATGTGAAGCCGGTATGCCAGACCGTTTCCTAGCCGCCGAAATGTCCTTCTCCAACTTGGCTATTAATGCCGCTTGCATTCCCTTCCCTCCGTCGTCTGAATTCTTAATCTGCTCTCTAAGGACGCGCACCTGATGTGTGTTAGCACGACAAGCACTCTGTTCTGCGGAAAAAGAGTTGTTCAGGTCGTCGAATTTCTGCTCTGTCTTCTTTAGGGCAAGGGTGATCTGCGAAATCTTATCCTTCATCATGTCGCAGATTGTCTGGAACAGGTCATTCAGGTCCTGTACCGGAACCTTCTTCATGTCGACAACCAATTCAATCACCTTGTAGCTAGGGACGTCCGAATTCGGGTCCAGGATAGCCTCGGCCATAGAAAGTACCAGGTCTTCGGTGTCTGCATTAACCGAGGCAGAGATTCTGGTGTGATATTTCTCAACGAAACCTCCTAGTTCGGCCCTATATTTGTCTCTGACGGTTTTATTGGTCAGCTCCCTTTCTTTTGTCTTGGAAGGAGGAGGCTCGATGATGGCCTGAGTGACTTCGGTGTAGTCAGAGGAGGCGGTGCTATCTCTTAGAACTACTATCCCTGCCTTGCTCTT
The DNA here is from genome assembly GCA_034641835.2 of Pinus albicaulis. Lineage (NCBI taxonomy): Eukaryota > Viridiplantae > Streptophyta > Pinopsida > Pinales > Pinaceae > Pinus > Pinus albicaulis. The sequence continues at coordinate 63,085 of JAXQQM020080062.1, forward strand.
ATCAAACTCTCCAAATTTCGCGAGGGGCTCCAGAATTATCCCTTCCCCGATGACCTCGGCTTCACTAGTGGCCACCCTTTGCCTCTTGGGTGGTGGCGCTCCGGAAGTACCATCTTCCTGCTCATTTCCCCCTTTGTTCACTTCCTCTTCTTCTCCTGTGGCAGATGAGTCCGTCTCCATCTGCGAAAACATAGGCCAGACTTCATAATTAGCCTTCCACTCCAGAAATGGCCTGGATTCATGAACGTAGGGCGCAGACCTGTTTCTCTTTCTTTTATTTGAAATAATTTCCCATGGGTCATAAGCCCAACTCTCCCCTAATTTCAGATCCAAGTTCTGCAATATTTTCTCAACAATCGGGAGGGCATATCTAGAATTTACAACAAAGGGGCCAATATTGTCGGGGAGCTTTAGGATGTAGCCTTTCTTAGCGGGGACGAAATGAAGTTGGTCAGCTTTGAGGGCTTGCCGGATGTATTCAAGGGCGTAGACTCGTCGGACAGGAAAAGCTGGGAGCTGGTAGGGGGCTACTTCGGCTCCATAGACACGGATTTCAGTATACTCCTCTGATAGAAACCAATCGCCGGTACACTGGTACTTCCCAGCCTGTAACCAGCGCTTCATCTTTGGGAAAACCCTAGGGGAAGGTGCATCGTGAATGATGGTGTAAGCAATGGACATGAAGGTATTCACGAAACTGATGTAACCCTCCCCCTTAGGCAATTGACGAACGGAGAAATTCCAGTCGAAGACTGGCCTGGGCTGAGAATTTTCAGAATACATCCTGTCCAGCCCCAAATGATTAAACTTGTCCGCATGTTGGAACAGGAAGAGGTAGAAAACCAACGAACAAAAACGAAACTTTCGGGCCTTGGCTAGCTCCCGAAATTGGGTCCGGATGGTAAAAGACAGGAAACCTGGAATATCCAGTGTAACCCCATTCTGAATCATAAGCCACAAGAATCGAATGCATACCCAAGAAATGTCTTCAGGGGTCCCTTCTCCCAGGAGGCCGGCAATGAGGGACAGGACTGGTCGGACCTCTTCATTAAACAGACTCAATGGGAAAGGCTCAACCGGAGGTAGGGCCGTCGCCTGATCAACGGTTATGGCGGCTATGAAGGCACGGCGGGCTTCCCTCGATAGTTTATTAAACTGTGCGAGCAAAGTTTCATCTTTGAAACTGAAGTAGGCATCACTGGAAGGGAAACGGAGAGCCTGCCTTATAATATCGGGAGAAAGGGAGAAGATTATGCTACCCTGAGGGGAAATGAAGGCATCACGATGTGAATCGTAGGAGTCTCTAAGCCAGACAATAAAATCGACACAGGAATGGACTTGGGGGGTAATGTAGTGATACAAGCCGGACGCGACAACTCGGAAATGATCAGCACTTTTACAGTGGCGGCCGAACAGTAGGGGCTTGATGTTCCGTATATCGAAAGGGTATTTTGGGTCACAGATACCCGCTTGCAAGTCACGAAGGGGCTCGAAACCAGGAGGATTTCTAGACTCATGGAGTTGGGGAGTTTCAGGTTCGTTCTTCTTGGGCGTCCCTCTCCCCATGGCAGGTATTCAACAATTCGGAAAAGAGAGAAAGGGAAAAACAATGAAACGAAACAAAAAATGGATTACCTGAGCAGAGGGTGACAATGCTTGGGAAAGCGACGAGGGGAACTGTGACAGTGACTTGGACAAACCCGGCGTTCTTCCCTACTTGGTAATCGCCGTGGAAAACTACCTGAAAATGATTTAGCAGAGAGGAATACGAGAGTTTTTACCATTCGGGAGGACTGTTTAGGTTAAAAGGTGAAAATGTAAGAGAACAGAGGGCAAGTGTCGTAAGGACACTGACACTGAGACACGTGGCGCGTGGGGATTGGGTAATTCTAGATATAGGTGAGCGCCTCGTGTCGGGTTAAAAGCTGGTACGGGCCTTAGTACCAGCTGTCCTAATGGACTTACCTTACCATTGTTCCATATGCGCTATCCACTTTTTAACACGTAGGACTTCCCCTTTGCCGGACTAACGCTTATCTTCCTCACCTGAGCGGGCCCACCTTAACTCCACCACGAGACAGAACCTCTCGGCCCAACCCTGTTACTATTTCTCCGCCGTGAAGTCTTGCCACGTGTCGCGAGTCCGCGGGGGTAAGGGCCTCGTCCTTTCCCCACGGCTTGACCCCCTCGGAATTTCTACGTACTGCCGTCATGTATAATCCGAGGCCTTCTCTCGTATATGAGTTGGTCTGTAAAGGCATGTCTCCCTAACCTTTGTGCCAGTCGTTAGCTATTGTTCCGCCTCTCCTCACTTAGTGCCATTTATCCATTGATTTCAATATATGTGCGCTTTACCACCCTTTTTTCCCTTTCGGCTTGGTTTGATTTGACACTTGCTACTTGGCATATAACTTTAATGCGACCTGGTTCCTCTTTTAGGGAGTTTCGTGGGCTATTCTTGAGAATTGAAAAACATGGACAATTCAACCTAAAAAGTGGTGTGATGGAGGGTGCGGCTACGGTGGATGCAACTTGCAAATCCTTAGTTGTGGACAATTCAACCTAAGAAATGTAGTGTGATGGGTTCGAGCTGCGGTGGTTGTAAAGCCACCGGGAGTTGTCTGCCAGGGTTGCCACGACTCATGAGGGATGAATTCACATTTTGTAACCATTTATTTCTATAATCCCCTCATTAAGTACTCGTTTAAGACTCAATACTATGTTCTCTAGTGATAAACCTCAACTCAAAAAATTATATATGGTATCTCCTTGTCCTTGATGCAAATATTTTAACTCGAACCTTGTACTTGTTCCCTGTTAAAAATTTCTCTAATATGATATAAAATGTTAAGTCATGTTGAAGATGGATTTTATTACTATAATTTTTAAGAATTTAGAACGATATCTTCATAGTTTCAATGGAGTTTAACGCAAGATTTTGTAATAAATCTTCATAGTTGCAATACGATTTTACGTAAGATTTTTTGTAATAATATCTTCATAATTGCAATCTTATTTTTTGCAAGATTTTTGTAATAATATCTTCATAGTTACAAATTTGATTTTACGCAAGATTTATGTTGAAATATGACCTTGGTAGTTTTAGTGGCTTTTCATATGTTTTAGAGAATAAGTGAAATGCTTTGTTTTAAAACAACGAATTAACAATTCACATATATCACCGTAAATATAATAGTTGGTTAACGAGAACCTTATCATTTTCTTTCTTGAATTCATGTTTTTTTCATCTTTTCAAGGATTAAATTAGTAAGGCATTAATAATTTAATTATGGTTTTCATTGTTGGCTCATGTTATTTGGGACATGCGAGGTCACATTGTACCATCATTCTCACAATAAATCTTGAATGATGAAGTGGTTGAGCAAGCCTTTTAAAGGTTCAAGTCATAAAGTGTCGGATGGACACTACATAGGGGTGCATTTGGAGATGATAATGTAATTTGGCATGTGCCCTCTAATTCCACGGTAATCCCTAATTCATCGAAAAGGAGTGTATTTTATTTTAAACTTCAATCTTTTTATGTTAGCATTAACAAAGTTGATTAATTTATTTGTATTTTAGTGAAAGATTCTTTTAACATAATTCAGTGGTTAAGTAAATTATTAGATCTTCTTTTGCAAGTGTACTAGTCATGATGATAAATGTGTGGTTTACTTCAAGGGTTCTTAGTTCTTTCTAGATACGTTTTCATCATTTTATTTGAATACTTCTCTAGTGCTTTACCTTCATGTTCCTCCTACACAATTTCTCTTGAGGTCCATGTTGTTATGTTTGTTAGGTTTGTTTCTATGGAAACGTTTTCCTAAGGTTCTTGAGAGTAAAGTCAATGAAAAAGTACTATTTTACATATTGAGATTTGTTCAAGAAATTGTTGTGTGATACTTAATTTAAGTAAATCTAGATTTCTGTTCGTTATCTATATCAATATATAAGAACAAGTTCATGGATTGTTCATATTTCTCAAATTGTGGAGTTGTTCCTTTCCTCTTGCATGTTGTTTTATATTGCTATGTTATGAGTTCAATTTAGTTGTGCTTTCTAGTTATTCTCCTACATAGTACATGCTTTGATAGATTATATCAAAGTATTACCAATACAATAACATTGGTTGTTGTATGTGGACATTTTTGTTTAGGATGGTCCATTACATAATCAAGATGAGGAGCTAGATCATGCAATTGCACTTTCTCTTTACGAAGAACTAACCAAACTAGACGGTATATGATGGAAATTTAATTTTTTTACGAGTTACTTTAGTTTAATTATATCATTTAGCTCAATGCTTTTCTTCTCCATTCAGCACTAAAATTTTGTTGCTTAACGAGACTTTGTCATTTCCATGTTTAGTGAAACTATTTATGGTTTGATACTCTCATACAACCTTTACCAAGTTACATGCACCCTCATTAGAAAAAACAAGAGAATTTTTCTTGCCATGACTATCTTTCTTTGTCATTGTTGACTTAAGAAAGTCTTTTAGTTAAGAAACTAGTTTCAAGGTTATGGCATAGAATTTTCATATAAATTGAACGAGAAGCTATCCAAAATGTTAACACCGCGTAAACTACTTAGCTTGTTTTAGGCTTTCCATTTAAATCTACTTCGTTTGAAATTTGAACGAGTTGTTCCATAGACTTGAATATTAAGATATTTTGGTGTAAGGATTAAGAAGTGCTTAGTAAGGCCTCTGAGTTATTCATTTTATTTTATACTGAATATAATATTTAATATTAAATTATAACCACTCGGCCACAAATACATCATAGATCAAGATGTACTTTGTGAGGTATTTAGAATAAAAATAGGAGAACGAGGACACTTTGAATTCTTTAGGTTTTCTTGGTTCTTATTCCTTTGTTGTATCTTTGCACCTTTAGGGAAATTGCTAGTTTAAAGTCTAATTATTTAAAGGGTGTTAGCTCAATGGAAGAGAACCTACTTTACAAGCGGGAGGAGGTTGGTGGTTCGATTCCATTGTATCTTGATATTCATATATAGGGAATAGCGGTCAGTTTTTAATTGTGATTCTGTACCTTGTCACGATGAGCTTATGGTGACATTTTTCGATAGTCACCAAAATGTAAATGGTAGCAGATCAACGAATTGCCACCATATATATGTATCAATAGTGACGACCATTAAAGGTCCGTCACCATAAATCGTTGTTGTTGATATGAAATGGTGAGGGTTATTGTTTGTCATTACTTACGTCATTATTCGTGACGGACCTTGATGTCACCAATGAGTTTATGGTGACGATCGATGAACGTCGCCATATATATGCACCAATAGTGACGGCCATGAAAGGTCCATCACAAAAAATCATTGTTCATATGAAATGGTGACGGTCACTATCGGAAGTCATTATAATCAATATTAAGTGATGGACCTTGAATGTCACCACAACACATACTTTTGGTGACGCCACCTTTGGTGACGTTCGATTTTAGTGATGGAGGCTATTTTCTATCACCATTGGTCATATGGAATGGTGATGGTCACTATCCATCATTATAAATCATTATTAGTGACGGACAGCAGAATGTCTACCCTGCTATACTTTCGACGACACCACCTTTGGTGACGGAAGCTATTGTACGTCACCATTACTCATATCAAATGGTGACGGTCACTATTCATAAATATAAATTATTGTTGGTGACGAGACCTTGAATGTCACCACACCACCTATAATTTTGGTGATGCCACCTTTGGTGACGTTCGATTTTTGGTGATGAAGACTCTTTTGACCCTCACGGTGAGCTTATGGTGACCATTTTGCCCCTCCTGTGCTTTTTTCTTTTAGTGTGCATGTTTTTTTCCCCCGAGGTATATCGAAAATGTCGGTTGGATAAGTCGAGGGGTTGGTGGACAACCTTATTCTTGAATGACGCGTTCTACCCTATGTCTTTTTGAACAACATTTGGAGCAACATTTCGACCTGCATCACTATATACAATTTTATATATTAAAAAAACATATGTAAACAAATTTATACAAATTGAATGAAAATAGTATTTGAATTGATGGCCACCTCGATATGGTTGGCTAGCATCTTCCCACCTACGAGACTATTGAGAACTTCGAACGACCACAACGAGAACTAACACAACCACCGATTGGTTGAGAACCAACATGACCATCCGTTGATTGGTCTCTGGGGGAATACATATCACCATCTTGACGATCCGCTAGCACTTATTGATGGCCCTATAAGGGAATGTGAACCACCACCACCCGAAGCCTCACAAGGCAGAGAAGCTTCATAAACAAATATGAATTTATAATCAATTTAAAAATAAATTCATGTATATAAATACATTTACATATTCATTGATTAAATCGCATGAACCATACCACGATTGCGTGAACTATGGAGCATACCATTAGTATGAGTAGACACCCTTCTCCTCTTAGCTCCTAAAATAAGAAATAAAACTTATTAACAACTAATTTAACTTACAAAATTGATAAAAAAAAAGCAATTTCATATGTACACAAATGTATGTATATGTATGGAGATTTAAGATTATATTTAAATACCATGAACATCCCTCGATCACATTCCACCTCTCTGCGTAGGGGAATATGGGATTTTGCTTATCTTCGTTGTTCATCCTGCATGATATATATATATCTATAGTGGACATTCACAATTATTTTAAATTCTTATTTAAAATAAATTCAAAATAAATTTCAGAGAAAATTAATGTAATTTAGTGTACACAAATTATGTAAAACACAGTGCAACACTAATTGATGTGTGAAACTCAATTTAAGCAAAAAAAAAATTATAAAAATGTTAAGTTCACCAAATTACACTTTACATGGTGGGAGAAAACTTAGTATAAAATTGAAAAAAAACACATGGTTGTTAAAAAAGAAGCATGAAACTCCATTTAAAACAAAAAAAATTTAAAGTCTTCACATTTTAATTTTATAAAAATGTGAAATTCACCACTTGTTGCAAACGTGAAATTCACCAAGTTGTGCTTTACGTGGTGTGATGGGAGCACACTTGGTATATAATTGAAAAAAACACATGGTCATTAAAAAATTTTTATAAGTAAAAAACACACACATATCCAAGATATGTTTACAATGTCCATCGATAAATTTTGAAGGAGAGCGTGCGACACTAATTCATCTTTTAAGAGATGAATCTTGAAATTTTGAAGAAAAATGTCTCAAAGCTAATCACATTAGGGAATTTTGAGGTCTAAAATGGGCCTCCTAAGAAAATAATAAAATAATAGCTAAACGATAAAATAATATTTATGAATTTGCAATTCACTTTTTGCACCACAATCCATGTAACCATAGTTAAAATTCAATTCAAAAGTTGTACCAAAATAAAATTAATAAAAAAATTGTATTGATGTGACTATAAATAAGAATGAGTTTTTCAAAAAAAAGTCATTATCATTGAACAACTAATGCATTTATCATTTATACTTAAATAAATTAAAATAAAATATAAATATAAATTTATAAATTCTTAATTATATTATATGTTATTAATTAAAATTTATATTATTTAAAAATAATATAATAACATGTAATTAATATACTATATAAAAATAAAATAATATAATATAATATAATAAATGTGTAGGATATGCATTGTTTCTTTCAAGAAATATGAAATGACATTAATATATTTTTATTCAAAAAGTGTGAAATGACATTTATTATGAGTACTTTACTTTGACTTTAAAAGTCTCTTGAGAGCATTACCATAGTTAACCATGAGTTTTTATCCACCATTGAGAATGTGACAAGTAAATACATTTAACTCAAAAAACAGCATGCCACCTCAACCATTAGGGATGAAGTCATCCCTAAAATGTGATTGGTTCTCATAAAGTGAATTTTTCTTGTATATTTTCCTTAGAGCCCATTTTAGACCTAAAAATTCCTCTAATGTCATCTTTGAGAGATGAATTTTGAATTTTTGAAGATGAGCATCTTAAAACTAATTCATCTTTGAGAGATGAATCTTGCATTGGCATTGCCGTATAATTCTAATTCATCTATTAATTCATCTTTGATAGATGAATCTTTGAATCAGCATTGCCTGCCAATAGATGTTAGGACATCTTATTTACATTTGTATAATGTCTTATACTAAAATATTGAAATTGGCTAACAATATTGTTTGTTATTCTGTGCGGTTCTTTTAGCCTCTCCTTCTTGGTATACGCCTTTCATCTAGTTGCACACAAGTTCGAAATTGGTGAAAACTACAATTCCATTTGATCCATACTCCATAATTGTTCCCAAACCTTCTATCAATGCAATATAATATGCCTCGTTGTTTTTTGTTCTTCCCGGTATATTCATTTTCCTTTGGATGACTTTGTTAGTCGCAATATTGGAAAGCACATATGTAATCCTTCTTTCCCTACGTTGGGATATCAAGAAACATCCCCATGCGTAATGTCTATTTTTCAACCATATTTAGTGGGTTTTTTTATCCCACGAAAAAAACAAATTCAATAAAAATATAGTAAATTGAAATTTATTTCAAATGCATGGGAAAATGACACGCGCATAGAGATACATGACATGTGCATGGTTTATCTTAAATTTTAACTTAAATTTTATGGTAGAATTCATCTAGAAATGAGATGTATTAAATATTGCATGCCTAGAGTTTAACGGAGATTTATGACACATATACATAGTTCATGCATGGTTTGCATGAAAGTTTTCCTTAAAATTTATCGCAGAAATCACATCTAGAAATATATGCTTTAAGAAAAGATGAGATCAGGAGGCCACGACCCTTGACATGCCTTAAGAAAGGATGAGATCAAAGGCTACCTGTCCTTCTGGGAAATTTGCTTTAGAACTTGTAGAAGTTAAGACTCAACCAACAAACTAAATCTATGGAATTTTAGCCACTTTAGGTTAATTTTTTAGACGTAAAGTTTGCCTTGAATTAATGGGGGAAACGCAGTTTGGGGGATACTATCCATGAGAGTTCGGCGACTTTAGGTTCAATTTTTAGGCCTTAAATATTTCCTTGAATTAATGGGAGAAAGCCTTTAGTTTGTGGGAGAAATGAAATTTACATGGTTTGCAATATTATTTTATGCATACTAAAGCGGCTAAATTTGTGGTGGTTGATGAAGTTATGTCAAAAGTCACACCTTTATGAGTTTGTGGGAGAAAAGAAATAGAAATGACACATGCCTTAAATTTTTCTAAAATTTATGGGAGAAGGAGAAATGACACATGTACAAGGTTTTCCACGAGTGGTAGTGGTTTATGGATATTAAAATGAATGTATTTTTGTTCCAAATATTGATTGTAGGGGCATTTACTAGATATGTCACCTTTGAAAAAAAATATGAGATCCGAGCTACGGCCCTTTACGAAATTTTCCTTTAGAACTTGTACAAGTTAACACTCGAAAGGCCACGACTAAATTTCACCGGAAGCTCAAATCCTATGAGGAGTTTGTACTTTAGGTTCAATTTTTAGGCCTTAAGTTTGCCTTGAATTAATGAGAAAGCCTTTAGTTTGTGGGAGGAATGAAATTTACATGGTTTGCAAAATTATTTTATGCACTTACAAAAAACATACTTTAAAAGTTAATGGGAGAAAGCCAACATGACACATTCTTTAAAAACTACGCCTAAGAATTTATGGGAGAAATGACACATGTATGGGAGAAATCACACATGTACATAGTTTTCCTTAAAGTGATTGTAGTTTATGGATATTAAAATGAAGAACTTCTATTTAGATGCGATTTCTAGAGATTGATTATAGGGGCATTTCTTGGATATGTCACCTTTCGAAAAGATGAGATCTAGAGGCTACAGCCCTTTACAAACTCTACCTTTAGAACTTGTAGAAGCTAACACTACTACGGCCTTTACGGACTACGCCTATATAACCTTGTAGAAGTTAACACTCAATAGACAAACTAAAATCCTATGGAAGTTCAACCACTTTAGGTTCATTTTTTTAGGATTTAATTTCCTTTAATAATGGGAGAAAGTCTTTATTTTTTAGAGTAACCTTATAAAATGCTTTTAATGTGAAGATATTACTTTACCTACAAGACAATGGAATTAAAAATTTGTGCTTATATATTATATTTTTGTTATGAAAAATTAGTTATGTCCTTAATAAGAAGTATGATTTATCACTTACCAAATTGTTTAATAATTTATAATAAAAATGTAATTTTTTTGGCTTGTACTATCATTCATCCTTGATATGTACAATAATTTTACAACTTCAACATCAACCTACACTATCATCATAAATTAGTTATTTCCTTAATAAGAAGTATGATTTAACACTTATCAAATTGTTTAATAAATTATAATAATTGATATGTCTATGAGAATTTTACGACTTCCACATCAACCTACACTATCATCATATCAACTTTGTATCCATGTCAATCTAGATTATTTATATCCATTACATCATAAATCACTCCACTTTTAACATTTTAAAATAATAAAGCAACGGGGAAGGTGTTAATTTAGGTACATTAATACACTCCAATTTTAACATTTTACAAGAATAAAGCAACATGGAGGGTGTAAATTTATGTACATTAATAAAAATACAACATGTAAATCTAGATTATTAAGATCCATTACATCATATTTAACACAATCTAGATTACTTATATCCATTACATCCTAAAACACTCCACTTTTAACATTTTACAAGAATAAAACAACATGGAAGATTATAGAAATTTAGATACATTAATAAAATACAGCCATGTCAATCTAGAGTATTAAGATCCATTTCATCATAAAACACTCCACTTTCAACATTTTACATTTTACTCACCTTGAGTTTGGGGGATCCTATCCTATGGAAGTTCTAAATACGACCATGTCAATCTGATTATTAAGATTCATTACATAATAAAACACTCCACCTTTAACATTTTTACATTTTACTCCATTTCAATTTGGGGGATCCTATCCTATGGAAGTTCAAGCGCACAGAGTTTTTAGGCCTTAAAGTTTGCCTTGAATTAATGGAGAAAACGAGTGACACATGCTTTAAATTTTCCTTAAGAGTTTATGGGAGAAATGGCACATGTACATGATTTTCCTTAAATTGGTTGTGGTTTATGGATATTAAAATGAAGAAATTACATTTAAATCTATTTCTGAAGATTATTTGTAGGGGCATTCTTGGATATGTCACCTTTCATAAAGATGAGATCCGGTGGCTACATGACCCTTTAAAAACTCTATGAACTTGTAGAAGTTAACACTACTGTCCCTTTATAGACTCTACCTATAGAACCTTGTAGAAGTTAACACTCAACGGACGGAACTAAAATCCTATGGAAGTTCAACCACTTTAGGTTCGAGTTTTTTTCCTTAAGTTTCCTTTAGTTAATGGGGAAAGCCTTTATTTTTAGAGTAAACCTTATAAAATTATTTAATGTGAAGATATTAATTTGCCTACAAAACAACGAAATTGAAGAATATGCTTATACATCCCATGGTTCTGTTATGACATCTTTATCTTCCCTACTGAAATGCTATTATCTTCCTTTCCCTGTATATTTCAAGGTCATAAAAGAATGGATTTTACGAATGGCATGGTTCAAGATTTGGAGTTGTTTGTTGGTTTTACTTGGTATTCTCGAAGGGCTAGACATTTAGAATCATTTCTTAAGGTTTTTTTATTTGAGGTCAATCATGTCATTTGAAAGCAGACTTAGCGAGAGGCCAAAAATGAAAATAGTTTAAGGCGAGTCCATTAAATTGAGACTTAGTATGGCCATGGGACACATCCAACATCGGGCCATTGAGTTATGGATTCACTTATAGCTATTGAGTCGTACTCATTTGACCTATAAGTGTTTATCATTTTGTTGATCACACAAAGTGGGTTTGGTTGGAGGTTGTGCGATCGAGTTTGTTTATTCAATTACATGCATTCCCCTGTGGATACTTTGAATTAGTTTTCTATCAATTTAAGCCTATACGAATATTTCCTATAAATTGTGGATCAAACTTTTTTTATAAAGAGTGAGATTATCCTAACTTTATTTTATTTTTGAGCTAGCAAAGCATCTAAACATCTTCTTATCATAGATTATGAGGTATTTATTGGTTGTATATGAATGATTTGATCATTATAATCTATCCCTTTATTTGAAATATATTATTGGAAACCACAAGAAATAGGCATTAGGGTCCAAAATATTGGAAACATGAAAGTAGTCTCTAAGGGTGTCATCTACATGCTAGATAAAACGCCTTAAAATTTCCAAAAGTTGTCCAATATTAACAACATAGAGTCCCAATGATCTACGGGTATTTTTTTCATAGGTAAATGGGAATTTTGAGCTATGCTCCAAAGGGCATTTTTTCAATCTGTCAAAGAAACGATCTCTAAAGGGAGAAAGATCTGTGAAAAATCTTAGCACATTCGAGTTGTTAGGACATGAAGTTGATGATCTAACTCGAGGCCATGGAAAAGTTGAACAAAAGATGCGAGATGCCATAGAAACAGTCTTATCCATGCAAAGCGCTATCTTGAAAAATCAAGTTGAAAAACAAAAGCCAAATTATTCGACCATAATGGATAAACCTCAATCATACGCCTATTCACAGATGATCCTAAATCCGTCTCAAAAGGACATACGGTTTATTGTAGTTCAAAAAGAACTACCTACATGGGATTTTGCAGGGCTAGTTTAGCCAAAAAGTAGAAGAAATAGACGAGGTCATTTGTCGGTCGAAGACTTTACGCAACAAGTGGAAAGAGAAGGTCATAACTTTCCAAGACAAATACAAACAATTTTTTGTCTTCCCCAATGTAGAACCGAATCTTTTTGATACCATGATGATGTTAGCTAAAAGGAGTACATCAAGACTACCAATGTCTACAGCAAATACGGGAGTTTCAATGTTAAAAAAATCCATACAACGGATACTTGCCAAATCATGTGCATGCCTAACTTCCAACAAAATGTAGAATTAGAGAATGCTATAACTTTGTTAGCCGGTGAGCTACAAAGAAAATTTCTAAAAGATCCTACTCAATCCCGAGAGAAACATTTCACAACAAATCATTAATGGATTTGGAGGATTAGAACATACATGGTGGCACTATGCACTAGGAGAACAAATTAGCGAAGTCGAGACTTTCTACAACAAAAAAAGTGCAACGTCGATCAGAGACTTTACGCAACAAGTGCGGAAAGTCGTGCTTTCCCAATGTTCTGCGTAATATTTTAATGCATCTAGCCTTCGAACTTGGGTAGCTTGTTCAACATCATCAGATTTGTCCTTTTTGGGTGAGTATTTTTCATTCTAATTATAATTCTTTCATATCATAAAATTAAATTAATTTTTTTTTAAGGAATAATTTGTTCAATTGCCACGTGAATTATAAAAACTAAATGGCACTACGGGTATGGCAAGTAAAACATTCAATGTCAAACATGGCTCAATTAATTTGAGAAATGGATTGCAATTCTCATTCTTTCAAACATGGTTAGAAAATGTATCAACGAATTAGTTCAAATGTGACAAGTTTATTTACCATTACTTATAAATAATTATTTGACTTGGTTTCTTGGCCACACACAATGTAGTCATATCAAAACCTCTACTTATATATTTGTAGAATTTACGGCTTAAAGACAATAATTTATATCTTGGAGTGGTATACATGAAATAGTAGATAATGAGCTTCTTGAATTAAACTAAATTAAGCGAAATTAGCGAAATTAACTAAAACACTTAAACATAATTATAAATCACTAAAAATAAATAATTGAAATTCGAATCGCCATAGCAAGAACACGACCACAAAATAATTATTGAATTTGGAACATAGCCACACAAAATGAAGTCATATTAAGACCTCACTTATATGTTTATAAAGATTTACAGAGAAAAGACAACAATTTATATCTTGAAGCGGATGGTAGACATGCGATAGTGAATAACTAAGCTACCATGAATTAAAACTAAATTAAACTGAAATTAACTAAAACACCTAAACATAATTATAAATCACTAAAAATAACTAATTGAAAGTCGCAGTCGCCACAACAAGAACATGACCACACAAAATAATCATTGGTACAGGAACATGACCACATAAAATACGGTCATATTAAGACATACTGTATATGTTATAGAATTTACAACAAAGACAACAATTTATATCTTGAAAGCGAGGCGGTGCCAATGTGGAAATTTGAAATTCAAAGCGAAATTTGAAAAAATAAGACTCTACCAAGACCCTACGAGAGAACCGGAAATGCGGAAACACGGACACAGAAGCAAAAACACGACAACGCAAACAAAACACGAAACACAACGGATGCGGACGCTAATAATCCTGAAACCCATTAACGAGGTCCCGGTACCGAATTGTATTTATAAACTAAATTTTGGTCGGACTATTTGAAGAGTTCGTGCAAAATAACATCAGGTCCAAATTCAGAACTTATGTTGTCGTTTTTCCCATCTATAGCCAAAAATCTATTTGCCCACGCCATTAGTACGTTGCCAATGTAAATGGCGAATGAGTTCGACCGAACTGTCACGATTCGAGTGAAATTTTATAAAAGTTTGGCCGAATTGTTGTGAAAAAGAGTGTTCGCCCCAATTCTCACAAAAGTGTAACCTAACTTTGTGGGTTTACCATAGAATACATATATACCATGTGGGTTGGAAATCACAAGTGAAACTATGCCAAGTGGATAACTACGACATATTGTATCACATAATTTTATGGATATAGTTTCTATATTCATGCATGAATTTTAAATGTTTGTGTAGTGATTTTAAGTTTACAGAAAACTATCCAAAATTAGTAGAAATATAGTTCATACTTAAGTAAATAAAATATTTACCATTAGTTATTTCCCACCATAATTTAAGCAAGTCCTTATATAAAAAAAATAATATGAATAATATGAATATAGGCTCGAGGAGTAGGATGCCCTATAGAATTTTCACTCTTGTCAAGTCAATACTTGTGAGCTCTTCATTAGTCATTGGATCTTTCTTATTAAAAAAAGAAATAAAAATTTTCAAATGTGTGTACTTACCAAAATCCAAGTGAAATTATAGGATTCCATTTCCCTTATTCCTAGGATAGGAATGCCGGGGGCCCACTCGAGGGGATCCGTGGCGGTGGGTGGTTCTCGTGGGGGAAAACGAGGGGGATTTTCTTGATGTTGGAGTTTCTTTCCTTTGTCAGTTCAGCCAAGAGGGGGCTCAGCCCACCATTGTGGTTCTAGGCGTCACGTGCCGGTGCATCAGGGTGGTTGTAGCCCACAACAAAGCTGCTTCATGGGACACTGCCATGAGGTGATTCAATTGGTTCTTTACCATCTCGAGAAATCAAAACGAGTATGCCAAGAGGAGCACATAGAACTAATATTTACACTGAACAAAATGCATTATTTTCAATGACATACCTGAGAGCGTGTTGTGGTGGTCTTGTGTGACCAAAAATTACTTTCAGAAAAGGTCAAGAAATTGGAAAGTTAGATGGCCCATTTCGGGTAGCGTGTCTAATGCTCCTTTCACCCTCCGCCACCTCCTGGGACAACTCCAGACAACCCACCTTCCATCACCTCTGACGATTAACATGTATACAAGTGTTTAATTTGTATGTCTGTTTACTGGAGCCTATGGCCTTTGAGATTGCAGATTGTGTCTTTCTTTTTCTTTTTGTTTCATTGTCATATGCTTTCAACAATAATCAACAAACCTGATCAGGTTGAGACTCCTTGCGTTTTTTCCTAGATGTACTTTTTTTTTAATCATTGAATAAAAATTTGACTGACTATATATATAAAGAAATTCACCCATATTATAAATCAAGATAAAAATTCTTAATATGCATATAAGTTTAAACTAACACCATAATCTATGATAACTCAAAAAATATAACTCATGCTCACATAATACATTTTCAGATTTTTTTTAATTAAAACAAAAAACTATATGTTATTTTCATATCAAAACTCAATTTTTATAACATACATTATTTTACCATATTTAAATCCTTACTATTTACCGAAAAAATATTATTAAAAACAAGTGAATAACTATTAAAAAACCTTCTTAAAAACAGAGAGTCAGTATTCCAAAATAAACATAATTTATAAATGAATAAATATCTGTTTTTTAAATTATTAATTAATAAGTCACTTGATTTGATTAATGATATCATTATTTGCGTGTACTTTTAAATGCACTTGTGAGTGGTAAGCTTGATCGGATATATATTAATGTAGTCCTCAAACTATTTAACATTCCATGACTTGGTTAAATAAGCGTGGGAGATCTCGATTGATTGCAAGTTTAACAACGATCTCATAAACCTTTTGCGTTGGATGAATGACATCCCAAAATACATATTTTGAGGCATCTGAACAAACGAATGGAGCATTCTTGTAACATAGACCAGCCCCCTATCATTCCTGTTCCGCAAGCATGCTCTTCCCGATATCTCAAACCCTGTCACCACACCAATACTACATTATGTATTCTCAATATACAGTGGATAACATTATGTAATCTAAATATACAGTGGATATGATATCACCTACTTGTTGGAATATTGAAAATTCCAGAACAAACAGTGGAGAGAGTAATACTCTCCTCTTTAACACAGAGAAATGTAAAAGTTTCTTAACAGGAGACAGAGTTTTCACACTCAAAACAAACTTCTATTCCTAAAAAAAAAAACTATTACAATGTCTTCCTCACACAGAGGGATTTAAAAAATGTGACTGCTTCAAAAACACAGTGCACAAAACTTCACTGTCTCTCAAACAAAATGCTCTGTCTCTATGAAAATAACACTGCTGTGTTTTTCTTTCACGCACTGCTATGCATTACAAACAAAAACATTACAATGAAAAAACATTACACGGGCTTTCGGGGCTTTTGCTTTTATATATGCCGCGCATATGAAAATAAAACATTACAGACTATATAAAACTTTAAACTAAAGTCTTGTGGGGCCTATTACAAAATCGCGCATGTATCATATTAAAACAAAACATTATTAAACCTTTGTAAATCTCTGACCCACCGGACTTGAAAACTTATGAGCCAAACTTTATGACACTAATCGGGTCCATGTTTTAACAAAAAAAATGGTTCAAACAAAAGTTCCAATTGCGATTGCAAACCGGACGCGATGACGCATAAAACTCTGCCATAATAAAACCATCGGGTCTGTGTTATAACAAAACACACGACCAAAAGAAAATTTCGATTATGATTTGAAAGCGGATGCGATGGGTAATAAAACTCCGTTGAATAAATTCGTCAGGTCCGGATCATATAACACTGTGCGATCGGGCCTTGTACAAAAAGGTTCTGATTTCTGATCGAAAACGGATGCGACCAAACAAATAAACTGTACCACATAGTCTGGATCAGGTCCGCCACATCAAAATGCAATCAGGCCAAACAAAACGGCACTCCCAATTGTGAACTTGTGATTGTGTATTATATTGTCGTGTGGTCTGTGGGACCACCCGCGGACTTCGGCTTCTGTGGAGGGCGATTAAAATAATACAAAGTTTGATTGCGATGTGTGCATCGCGTCGGGTCTTAAAACAAAGGTTGTTGTATATGTGAGTTCATTCCGCTTGCGGAACTCGCCACATCAACAGGACACTTCCTCCTGTGGGGACCACGGGGGTTAAAACTAAACACCCGCGTACACAAAAAAATATCTCTGTGTATATATAAAAAAATAAAGTACTATGTTTTTCCAAAAACAGAGACTCTCCCTGAACAATTCAAAAGTCTGTTTTTCAAAATAAAAGACCGCGTTGATCAAAAAAAAAATCTGAAACTGACTGTTCACTGCATTTAGAAAGTGGCTAGGAGTACATAAACCTGGAGAAGAAAATAGAAAGTGGCTCTGCTCAGCCACTATTGAAACTAGCATTTCAACACTCCCCCTTACTTTCAACTGCTGGGTTATCAGTCATACCCAGGCATTTTCTTAAAAATTTAAAACTCTTCGGTCCCAATGGCTTGGTCAGAATGTCTGCAAACTGCTCCTGAGTTCTGCAGTGTTCCAAAACAATTTCACCATTGTTTACCAATTTTCTGATGTAATGAAATTTTATGTCAATGTGTTTCGTCCTCTTGTGAAACACATAATTCTTAGATAATGCAATAGCTGAGCTATTGTCACAAAAAATCACAGTTCCTTTTGTCTGCTCTTGGCACAAACTCCTTAACATCCTCCTCATCTAAATTTCTTGACACGCTCCTGCTGTCACTGCCACATATTCTGCCTCTGCTGTAGACAATGCTAAAATAGGCTACTTTTTAGAAGCCCATGAAATGGCTCCTGAACCCATGTGAAAAACATAACCAGAAGTGCTCTTCCAATCATCTACACTTCAAGCCCAATCACTGTCAGTGTATCCAACTAAATCTGAACATTCTGAAGCAGTATATAAAATCCCATACCTTTTGGTACCTTTAACATACCTCAGAATTCTCTTCGCTGCCTGCCAATGTGCGTCCTTTGGCTTCTCCATAAATCTGGAAATCAAACTAACAGCATGCATTATGTCCGGCCTAGTTGCAGTCAAATACATGAGGCTTCCAACTATGCTCTTGTACAAGCTAGGATCAAAATCCTTGTTGATGTCCTCTCTGCTGAGTTTTAATCCCATCATTGTGGGAGTGATTGCTGCTTTGCTTTCCTGCATATTAAATCTTTCAAGCACTTCATTAACATATTTTTCTTGTGAGATAAAAATCCCATTTTCATCTTGTTCTACTTCTATTCCTAAGAAGTATCTCAACAAACCCATGTCAGTCATTTCAAATTCTTCTTTCATGATTGTTTTAAAATTTTCAATAAGGTAATCATCATTACCTGTGAAAATAACATCATCAACATATAAAACTATAATCAACAGTTTACCATACGTTTCTTTGATGTAGAGGGTGGGTTCTCCCTAACACTTTTCAAATCCATTTTCCAGTAGATAGGAGTCTATTCTACTATACCACGCTCTTGGTGCTTGCTTCAGCCCATAAAAAGCTTTCTTCAACTTTCATATTTGTGCTCTTGGCCTTTCTTTTCATAGCCAAGAGGTTTTTCAATGTAAACCTCTTCCATTAACACTCCATTTAGGAATTTTGACTTCACGTCCATTTGGTAAACTTTCCACTTGTTTTGTGTTGCTATGAACAACACTGCTCTCACGGTTTCCATTCTAGCAACCAGTGCGAAATTTTCCTCATAATCTATCCCATGCTTCTGCTTATACCCTTTGACGACAAGTCTTGCCTTGTGTCTCTCTATTTTGCCTTCAACATTACTCTTGGTCTTGTAGACCCATTTAACTCCAATGACATCTTTACCTTTTGGGAGTTCAACCAAATCCCATGTCTTGTTTCTTTCTATGGCATTAATCTCCTCATCCATAGCTTCTATCCATTTCTTATCCTTAATAGCTTCTTTGAAATGAACAGGATCATCAACATGACAATATAAAGCAAACAAAGAATTGATGCCTTCATTTGCTGCCTCTTGTGCATAAATGTCATTCAAATTTCTGAACTTCTTACCTCTTTCATTTGGTGTACAAATGCCTGAGGAAGCACTTGAATTTCCTCCTTGTGGTGTGCTTGGAGAAGCACTTTCATTTCTCCTCAAGGGTGTGCTTTTCTGCTCTTGTGTTGGCGCTATTGTTTGGGGATGTATTTCAGCTAATTCATCATCATTTTCATCATGAGATAAACAGTGTTTAACATTCACTGTTTTCTCTATGCTTCCATCCCAAGCTTCCTCCTCAATAAACTGAACATCTCTGCTCACAATAAACTTCTTGGTGGATGGGTTATATAACTTGTAAGCCTTGTATTCCTCACTGTATCCAATGAAAATACATTTTTCCCCCTTGCTGTCCAACTTCTTCCTTAGCTGATCTGGTATGTGTGCATAAGCCACACATCCAAAAACCTTCATGTGTGTGACACCTTGCTTTGTGCCACTCCATGCCTCTTCCGGCACTTTGTTCATCACTGCTTTTGTAGGGCACCTATTCAAAATGTACGCTGCACAATGTACAACTTTAGCCCAATAATCATTAGGCAAATGCTTTGTCTTTCACATGCTCCTCACCATGTCCATTATGGTTCTATTCTTCCTTTCGGCTACTCCATTTTGCTGCGGAGTATATCTTGTTGTAAACTGCTTATGAATACCATTTTCTGTAAAAAAATGTAGAAAATATTTAGAGATATACTGACCTCCTCTATCAGTCCTTAGGACTTTGATGTGCAGCCCACTTTGGTTCTCAACAAGTGCTTTGAAATTGTAGAACCTTTCAAACACTTCACTTTTGTTTTTCAAAAAGTAAACCCAAGTTTTTCTTGTAAAATCATCTATGAATGTTAGCATGTAGTGGCTGCTAGCAAGTGATGGAGTTTGCATCTGTCCACACAAATCTGAGTGGACAATCTCTAAGGGTGCCTTTGCCCTTATGCTTTTCCCGGAAGGAAAACTTTCTCTGTGGTGTTTCCCCAAGATACAACCTTCACAAAGGCTGTCCGGCTTCTCTATCAATGGTAAACCTCTTACCATTCCTTTTCTGTTCAACAAGTTAAGACCTCCAAAGTTGAGATGTCCAAATCTCAAGTGCCACAACCAATTTTCATCTTTTGGTTCTCTTTGGATAGCCTCTTTTCCCATTGCTGCTATCTTTTCTTCATTTTTCAGATCTGCTATGATTCTGAGAGGGAACATCCTGTTCCTTGTCATCTTCACTTCAGCACTACATTGTTTGCTGGGAGGTTTGTCCATGATGGTACAAACATCATCCTCAAAAAATACATTATACCCCTTTTGAACAAGCTATCCAATACTTAAGAGGTTACACTTCATTCCTGGAACATAATACACATCTGCTATGGATTTCTTTGCACCTTTCCTTGTTAAAACATTTACATTTCCTTTTCCCATAACAGAAACTTTGCTATCAGTTCCTAGTGTGACTTGTGACTTCACACTCTCATATAACATAGAAAACATTGCTAAGTTTCCTGTCATATGGTTACTGCAACCGGAGTCTAGAAACCATAAATCCTCATTCTTTTCTTCAGCCATGTTACAAGCTAAAAACAAATTGTCTTGGCTGAGATTTTCTCTAGTGAAATTTGCACTAGTTCTACTTCCCATATCATGCTGCTTCTTTCTACATTCATTAGCATAATGACCATATTTTTTACAATAGTGACATTGGACATTGGACTTATCATACCTCTGTCCTTGAGCATTCTGCTGACCACTCTGCTGGCTGCTGCCTTGGCCTTGATGCTGATTTGGATTGTTGCCCCTTCCTTGAGCATTTGCTGGACTGTTCCTTCCACCTCTGTTTTGGCTTCTGCCTCTTCCTCTCTTGTTTCCTCTGCCTTGCCCTCTTCCTCTTCCAAAAGACATTTGGGTCTTAAAGGCATGTTCTAGAGATGAGTTTTCACTCCTACCCAATCTCTGCTCATGAGTCATCAGTGATGCATGTAGCTCATCCACTGTGAACTTTGTGAGATCCTTAGTCTCCTCTATGGTGGTGACAATCACATCGAATATTGAGGGTAGACTCCTCAAGAGTTTTTCCACAATCCTCTTATCTTCAAGAGTCTCTCCATGAGATCTTATTTGTGTGACCATTCCAATCACATGAGTGAAGAATGATTCAATAGTATCTGACTCTTTCATACAGAGATTTTCAAAGTCTCTCCTCAACAACTGAAGTTTTGTTGTCTTCACTTTTTCCATGCCTTGATAGGCTGTCTTGAGAGTTTCCCATGCTTCTTTGGATTTCTTGGCTGCTGCTATCCTAGGAAACACACTCTCATGCATTGCTTGATACAATAAAAAGAGAGCCTTGGAGTCTTTCTTCCTAATGCTTTTCAGCAACTCTTTCTCTGCTTTAGTTAAATCTTCAAACTCTTCTTCATTTGTTGGCTCTTCAAAGCCACCCTCAACAAATTCCCATAAGTCTTGGGAGACAAATAAAGCTCTCATAGTTATTGACCAGTAGTCATAGTTTTTTCCATTAAATAGTGGGAGATGGATATTTCCCATACCCATACCAGTGCTGGCTCCAGCCATTCTACACTCTTAACTATGATTCAAAAAACACTTGACTGTGTATTTAAAATAGCTCATTGTTCTGCAAAAGTAACACAATAAACTATATAGAGAAATTCCTTGAATTATTTTTGGCTGAGTCTTCACACTGCTAGAGAGGCTGCTGCAACAAAGAACTCCTTTCCTTCAGCTTATTTGATCTTCAAACAGCATGGAATAGCTCTGATACCATGTTGGAATATTGAAAATTCCAGAACAAACAGTGGAGAGAGTAATACTCTCCTATTTAACACAGAGAAATGTAAAAATTTCTTGACAGGAGACAGAGTTTTCACACTCAAAACAAACTTCTATTCCTCAAAAAAAACCTATTACAATGTCTTCCTCACATAGAGGGATTTACAAAATGTGACTGCTTCAAAAACACAGTGCACAAAACTTCACTGTCTCTCAAACAAAATGCTCTATCTCTATGAAAATAACACTGTTGTGTTTTTCTTTCACGCACTGCTGTGCATTACAAACAAAAACATTACAATGAAAAAAAATTACACGGGCTCTCGGGCCTTTTGCTTTTATATATGTTGCGCATATGAAAATAAAACATTACAGACTATATAAAACTTTAAACTAAAGTCTTGTGGGGCCTATTACAAAATCACGCATGTATCATATTAAAACAAAACATTATTAAACTTTTGTAAATCTCCGACCCGCCAGACTTGAAAAATTATGAGCCAAACTTTATGACACTAATTGGGTCCATGTTTTAACAAAAAAAATGGTTCAAAAAAAAGTTCCGATTGTGATTGCAAACCAGACGCGACGACACATAAAACTCATCCATAATAAAACCATCGGGTCCGTGTTATAACAAAACACACGACCAAAAGAAAATTTCGATTTCGATTTGAAAGCGGATGCGATGGGTAATAAAACTTCGTTTAATAACTTCATTGGGTCCGGATCATATAACACTATGTGATCGGGCCTTGTACAAAAAGGTTCTGATTTCCGATCAAAAACGGATGCGATCAAACAAATAAACTGCACCACATAGTCTGGATCGGGTACGCCACATCAAAATGCAATCGGGCCAAACAAAACGGCACTCCCGATTGTGAACTTGCGATTGTGTATTATACTTCCACATGGTCTGTGGGACCACCTGCGGACTTCAGCTTCAGTGGAGGGTGATTACAATAATACAATGTTTGATTGCGATGTGTGCATCGCATCGGGCCTTAAAACAAAGGTTGTTGTATATGTGAGTTCGTTCTGCTTGCAGAACTCGCCACATCAACAAGACACTTCCTCCTGTGGGGACCACGGGGGTTAAAACTAAACGCCCGCGTACACATAAAAATATCTCTGTGTATATATAAAAAAACAAAGTACTCTGTTTTGCCAAAAACAGAGACTATCCCTGAACAATTCAAAAGTCTTTTTTTCAAATAAAAGACTGCGTCGATCAAAAACGAAATCTGAAACTGACTGTTCACTGCATTTAGAAAGCGGCTAGGATTACATAAACCTGGAGAAGAAAATAGAAAGCGCCTCTACTCAGCCACTGTTGAAAGTAACATTTCAACACTACTATGTGTTTCATATGAAAAATGGCGAAAGGCTAAACTCTGATAGAACATACCGAATTTTGTAGGATTGTGTACGATATCAGAGAGCACTTTGTAGATATCCCTATAAATAATGTTGAGACCAAGAAGAGGATTAATCAAGTTCGCCAAAACTGATTTTACTTTTTCATTGAAACTAAGGGCTACCTGGTTCTGTTCTTCTAAGCATTTCT
Source organism: Pinus albicaulis (assembly GCA_034641835.2). Taxonomy (NCBI): domain Eukaryota; kingdom Viridiplantae; phylum Streptophyta; class Pinopsida; order Pinales; family Pinaceae; genus Pinus; species Pinus albicaulis. Next base: position 87,026 of record JAXQQM020080062.1, read on the forward strand.
GATTCTTCTGTTCATGAATTTCTTTAGACTCAAAGTTCTCACTAGAGGCAAGAAACCCATTGGAAGAAGTCCAACGAACAATATTTTGCAAGCACCCTCTTTGTATATCTCCTGTTACAGCATCCATCAAAATACATCATTTCAAACACTTCTCTTTGAACATGTTGGAGAGATTCCAACCAACAATAATTTGCGCGTACCCTTCCTTTATGCCTCTTGTCCCATGACTGGATGCGTCTTAAAGTAAAATAATTCAAGTCCATGATAAATTGATCATAATATTCTGTTCTCAATTTAGGATACAGGACTTACTCTTACTCTATCCAGAGAACTCTATACTTGAAAATTATCTCCTACCTCAATGAAATTGTTGACTTCTTTAATTAGAAAGTCCTAATACTGCTCAACGTTCACTTGGGCCTTTCAAATTTGCAGCATAGAGTAGGTGACTACAAAGTCATTAGTTCCCATGCTACATATGAAGAGAGCATTTCTTATAATGTCCAATGCGTTATTTTCTCCAACCACATCTGCCAATTTCCTCTGGTAATTCTTGAAGTGTTGAAGTGTTGTTAAGGATCAAATACCGGGGCTGATGTTCAGCGTATTGGAATTCATGTTAGCAAAAAAAATCACGAGGATGATAATTAGAACATACTGCGATCTTGGCTATGAGATTTTCATAACCAGATCCTCCTGAAGCAAAGCTTACACCCGTTACCATGTCTTGGGAACTTAGGGTAGGGTCTAAATATGCCGGCAATGTCAGTCCCAATGCTACAACTTATATGTACCAGAAAAAATATATTTATTTTGAAAAATCACTATTCATATATAATACATTTGGGTATTCATGAACTTATCCATAAAATCCGTTGTTAGTATTCCATTGGAAAACCGTCCGGTGGGCTTATGATCGATGAAATCCCTTCCGTACATGTTAGTCTGTTGCAATTTTTCCATTGGGAAACCTTCCAATGGGCTTATGATCGATGAAATCCCTTCCGTAAGGAGAAAAGTTGCTCTTTGTTATCGTCATGAGATAATCGTTGTTGCCAGCATCCACGGTGGAATTGCCGAAAACAAAGAGAGCCGGGAACACTGGCGGGCGCGTTATTTCATTTGATTCAATGAAGGAAATGCAGCAGAGGGGGAGAAAGCAAGGGAAACATACGAATGACTTGAAAATAAACGCCAATGCCATTATTATGGGTTTATTAGTGGCAGGCAAGCAAACAACGAAGAGTGAATTGCCGAAATGGAATGGATATCAATTGCCAATCAAATTCAATTTATAGGGAGCAGCGAACATTTACAAGAGGAAATATTTTCCATCATCCACGAAAGCTGCAGTCTCCCAGGCTCGATAATCAGTCTTTCCATGCCTTGTCAATTAGAATGGTCCGAAAAAGTGGGACCAATTAAATGTGATGTGGATTTTGCACACATCCAAAATTCGTGGGATCTCAAATTAAAGCAGTTGTACAAAAGAATAGAACCAACTTCACACAGAGCGTCTGCCAAATTTATGGTGGGCTTCCTTGAGATGGGAATAATTGTGTTCAGCGTGCGTGTAGGGTACGAACGAACACGGTAATTCCAGGACGACTCATGAATAATTGAAATAAAGGGTCGGAAAGTAGCCATGGTTTTAAATGAAGGCTTCTTAGACGGTGGCCGATGGAAGGTAGCCATGCTTTGATCATGCTTAAAGTTTTACCAAATTATTTTAATGAAGGGGGCCACTTTACATATTTGGTTAAGATACACGTTCAAGAATAGAAAAAATAACACGTTGGTTCCACCGAGACCTGTAGGGTAATTGTAGCATAGGTCTCCTGAGTGGTAGCGGAAAGTAGAAACAGTAACCGCCACGTTTAAAGTTGTGCAAAATATATAGGGTGTAAAGATATGTAGATAGAAGTGTATGTAGAGGGAAGTAGTGGTAACGTTGCAAGAAATTTATTGAGTCTTGATAGTTGATGCTTGAGGATAAGCACAAAGTGATGCTAGATCATAATAAAAGCATGGATCGCTTCTAATTTAAAACTTGAATGCAACAAAATTTGAAAGTCTTATAATTACAAAGTCAAGGTATAAAATATTTTATCAATCAATCAAAATATTGAAAGTCTTATAATGACAAATTTAAGGTATAAAAATATTTTATTAATCAACCATCTCAAAAGGAGAGAAGTTCTAAAGCCTTGAGTGCAATAAGCACATTTATACATATATGATGAACTCGAAACTTGGTCTTAAGATGAACACATCTCCCTAGGAGTTCGCCACGTGGGAAGGTGGACCAAAACTATAAATTAGGTAGCTGGAATCAATTCTAAATATCCCAATACCAAATAGTGTAAGACAATGAGTCGGAAGTGTGTCATATAACAACAAAGAAGAGTTATATTCCCACATAACAATGGCCATATGAACCTTATCTTTGTCCTCTTTAGCAAGAGGAAAGTCTGGTGGGTGCATAGTTATTACAGGAGTGCTTACTTTATCTTTTTCTTCAATCTTTCTTTATTTATATTTCTCACTGTCATTATTTACCTTGTTTTTAGTCACTATCCTACAAGTTGTAACTTTTCTTCCCCGAGATCTAGGTTGGAAATTGTCAAATGAAGGCAGAATATTTATCACACCAACGACTCTTTGGTTTCAACCTATTTTAGAATTTTTTGTAGCAGTGTTTGCTACAACATAACCATCTACAGTAGCATCATGGTGTGCCTTCAATGCAAAAAAATCTAACCCCAATTTCATAAGCCTACGATGATATGCAACAATTACAAATTCTGCTCGAACCAATGCACAGTTTCAGATTTTAAGTAGAGAAATTTGAAATCTTATAATAAGTGGAATATGTATATGTATGATTTAAAACTATCATACCCTGAAGCGATGAAGTAGAATATAGGGTAGTTGGAGGGATTGATTTTTGAAAAATCATAACTCTCGAACAACTTGCTGAAATTTCTATTCCAATTATCGAGAAGTGAAAAAACCTAGAGCAAGGCTAGATGGGGTTGTTATTCCCATCCCCTGCTTCAAAAATGTAATAGGAAACACACCTTGTCTAGCAATCCAAGCTACTACTAATGTTGAGTCCCACAACTCTTCTCAATCCATCGCAGGTAACCCGACTCTATGAGCAAAGGTATTTGTGCCCATCTTCTAAAACATAACCTGAAATAGAAATCTATTTCTCATAGTGTTTTGAAGATCAAATATGCCCTTATTTTTCCCTCAATGTCTAGATTCATCATTTATGCACCCTACTATAGTTGAAATTCAAACAATATAACTTTTCTTATGTTATCCGAATCTAAAATAGAGATATAAAAAAAATTAGTATCGAAGGAAATCATGCCCCATTACTAGGTTCATTGAATTGTTGTTGACACCCTGATCCAACATCTATATGGAGTGCATAGCATTGTGCCTCAAGTTCTTAACAACACATGCCTCAGGTTTGTAGCAACTTAAATCATGTAGTAGATAAAAAGGATATGGCCACTCATGATATTCATTCAAAGGATGTGCTAAAATATAATTCAAGATACTTACAGTCTTCAAGTAAATAACTAAAATATCATTAAGAATTAATGAAATGTCCAGATATAGTTGTATTTGTGCCTTATGAGACAGTATGGAATGCTCCCAAGTATCCGTTGTTGTAATTTTGTTTACTTTAATAGAATTACTTGTATTTTTTCCATGGAAAAAAAAGGAATATCCAGATATAATTTCCTTAAATTTTCAACTCCCAACTATCTTCCTCATTTTTAAAATACGAGATTAAAAACTATTGAACCACATTGAAATGTTTTTTAATGAAAAAAAAGGAGAAATTTTAATATGTTTCAAGGTAATCATGTAAAAGTATAACTACCAGAAGATTGAGCGACCGATATAGTAGAGCCTGCTTGTGAATCCATACCAAGGTTTTGAGAATGTTGTGCACCAAAATTCAAGGGAGGAGCACCATGGAAATCAATCCCTAAAGCCTAGACAAACGAGAAATGGAGTGAGGGGTCAATCGAATTATATCATCTTTAGAGGATTGTTCAAGGAGTGAAATAAAAATATGGTGTCGAGGCTTCATCACTTGAAAATTAATATAATGAAAGAATAAGATATATTCTAGAACAAATTTTAATCGACTAAGATGATCGGGACATACACATTCAATCTCAAACCTTAAGGCCCATGTTCAAGGTTGCAGTTCACATCATTTACAAACTTAAACAAATCACAAACAAAATCTATAAACAATATCAACTAATATCTGAGTCAATGGTCAACAAGAGGCCTGAAATGTTTGGTGTACTCAAATAAGGCATAAATTGGGTGTATGAAAAAATGACTTAGACAACCAAAGCATTTTTGTTTTAATTTAAACAACGAATACAAATTTTTACTAACCAGAAACAATTCTAAAAAATGCAATTAGTTAGAGTCTAAAAACCATAAATATATCGAATATCCAATGGTAATTCAAGAAGTACAAAAACAATCTGCATTTAATAAACTAGCAAGTTTGGACCTCTGTTAACATTGGTCTAGAATGTTCAATTCTAGGTCATATGTGCAATATAATTCAAAGGGGTTACGGGGTAGATCTGCAAGATTTTGAACGACATGTAAATTTTCAATTCTAAGTAGATGGCATTTTGAAATTAGATAATGTTCTAAATCTATGATAAAATAAGAAGCCTAAATTGTGGGGTACATAAAGATAATGCCTTGAATCGACATAGATTACAAGGTACATTCGTTTTCTATATCTTATTTTTAACGGTGAAAAAATGGGGGAATTCAATTGGCCTACAATGAAACAAGATCCAAGGATTAACACTACTAAAATTTAACTCCCAGTTTAAGAAGAGCCTCTGATTAAAGGTGGAATGGAAAGATATTGATGTTTCTTCTAGGACATAGAACATAATAATGCCAATGAAACAAAACAAAAGGGGAAGTAAAAGCAAGAAATTATCAACTCAAGTCAAGGAAACACTAGCACATGAGAGATCGAGGCACTGCTTAAGGAAAGACTCATACTCCTAATAATTAGTGTGGGTAATGGCACCTTTCTCTATTACAGACCCCATTCCCTTTAATAGAGAAGACAAAGGATTCACATTCACCGCCATCGATGATAACGAGGATGGTGATGGTTGCTTTCCCATGACACCTTTGGCTGCAACCTCCTCCTTCTTGTCCTTGTTGCACTCGTTCTCATTTGTTTCATGTTTCTCTCCCTTAACATCCTCCCTCATCTCCTCCTCCCCTCCAAAATAGAGATATAACAAATTCAATCCTCTAGCGTGTATTTCTCGTTTAAAATCTTGTTTTCTTGATGCAAGAGCATCCTGCTCGAAAAATCATTGGATATTTGGTTGACTTAGGGGGTCTAATGTTTAATAAAGAATTTAATTTATTAATAGGAAATTTGTACATTTTTAATTATTTTAGTGAGAAATATGTGTGTGAGTTTTTTAAATGTAAATATTCTCATATGATTGAGAATACGAGATATATTAGACTTGTGAAGATCTCAGAAATATCTGAGGGATTAGGAAGTCCTAGAATAGGGATTTAGTTGAGTCAAAAGTGGATTTAGATGATTTTTAGGATATGGTTGAGTAGATTGTGGATCTAAACCAAAATTGGTTGCAGAATCCTTTTGCATATATTTTTAAGCCTCAAAGGCATAAAGGGAGGCCATTTCAAATGAATAAAATCAAGCCATAGACATGTGATATAGGAGAAATTCTGAGTATATATACATGTACAAAATTTGTACGAGTGAAATAATGTTCAGGTTATATTGCACTGTCTCTATTAAATGATGAACAATCGTAGGAGTTTGTCATAAGCATGACGATTTAAGATATTTCTAGTATTTGTACTTCTGCCCAAAATGTTAGCTGATCCTATGTTGTGTTATTGGGAGATGCCTGTTGTTGTAATATGAATACAAGTTAATAATTATTTGTTGTGTAGTTATCAATGGTGACAAATTATTTATGGGAGGAGGATCAAAGTGATCCAGACTAATGGAAGCTAACGCATTCTTGAAATTATTTCATTGTTAATCCCTTCGGTTGATGAATGATAACTTTTACATTCCCAGGATTACTCCTTGAATTATGTATGGGAAAATTGTTACAAATCTAGTGGATTAATTAACTGACATCGTGTGAAGTCTATGATAGTACCAGAATTTTTTGTGTATATTTGATTTTGCGTAAGTCTTTGTATTAATGATTTGACTTAAGGGGTCAATCAAGGAGAGGGATTTGAAGCTTTGAATTCATTTTCAAGCATTGAAGAACTGTTTGCAGAGGTTGTGGAATCAGATCAGTGTCAGAGCATCTTTGATTGTAATCGTTGAGAAAGCTTCTTGAATATTTAAGGTGTTTCATTGAACCTAATTTGTGGAAGAGATCCTAGATATCAAATAAAGAAGGTCAAAGATGTGAAGTCTTGTTTATTCATAAGATTTGGCTTCAACCGTAATCGGGTGTCAATCTACAAGATCGTTGAGGAATATTATAAGGGGATCACTTAGAAAGGAATTGGATCCATTGTGAGAAAATATCTCGATGGACTTGATGTGAGGAATCGAGTTTCTCTTATTATTGATTTGGCTAAAATTGTTCTACGATCAAGAAAGTAAGAGTTGTGTGGGATTTGTATTACCACCAAGCAGATGAAGTAGCAATGGAAGGATGTTATGTTCTTGGAACAACAGTTCTGTTCTTGAACCAATGGTTCACTTCCTATTCCAAAAGATGGGTTCATGTTCTCACTTCCATGGTTTTCATACATCAAGGAAGACTGAAGGTAAATGAGCACATGGGTTTTGAGGCATAGAGGGTCGACATGCTCATGTGTTCACTCTATCGCGCTTAGGTATTGCAGATGGCGAAAAAATTTGAAAACTAATCCTTCCATATTTATGTATAACTAACATGACCATAGTTTTAATGAAATTGATAGAGGGGGAAGGGTTGGAGTCTTTTTTTTTAGACTCGTAGTGTAGCCTTAGTGTTTAAGATTGCTTATTGTGGAGTCATAGACCTGGTAGGTTATCAGTTTTTGGTATCAAAGGAGGGAAATCTCTTTTGGAGAGAGGAAAGAAGTTAGATCAACCATAGATGGAAGTTGAGCATAATTATTTAGAATGGCCATGAAATTTTGGTAGTAGCAAGATTTTGAAAGCCTGATAGCCAGGAGAAAATATGTTAAGATCTGATATGTTAATGTTCTTTGTTTCTAACATTGTTTGAAGTGTAGGTAGTAGTAGTTGAGGAGTATCTCAGCAAGTAGATCGTAGCTTTGAAGCAGTGATGAGAAAAACCAGCAAAGACTTCTTGAGAAAGAACGGTGTGGCAAAGCCTGATTTTTCTAGCTGAGGATTGGAATATAAGAGAATGGTTGAGTGTTCTCAAGAGAATATGAGTTGAGTGTAGAAGCCTAGAAGAAGAAAAAAATAAATCTTATAAGGTTATATATCGAGAACCAATATTGCCAAAATATCAAGTACCGAAAAGAGTTTGGTAAGGTAGTTGTAGCAAGGTGAAAGAGAAATTTTATTGTAGAGGCTTAGTGCATGTCATAGTGAGTGTGAGGAAACACATGGAGAAGGAGAATACGATGAATACTGATAGTCATAGTAGAGGTTCAGAGAGAAGCCACAAAAGAAGAAGAAAGGAGGAAGATGCCAAATAAAATGGCATGGGAAGGAAGATGAATGATGAAGAGTATGAAAAATAAAAGGCTGAGATAAGAATCCATCTTAGCTAGTTGATGGAGTTGTTCCAGAGGAATAAAGAAGACCAGGGGTATGGTTATATAATTAGAAATAAGGTTAAATGGCATAGGCTACAAGAGAAGAGGGAGAATATTATGAATACTCAGTTAATAGAGGAGCTTAGGAATATTGATCAGACAATGTATTCTCAATTGAGGTTGTAGAATCTCAAAGGAGTTGAGCTACAAAAAATTAAAGTTGTTTGAGAAGAAAAAGTTCATTGTGAACTTGAAGATGGAGAAATGATGTTTGAAACATCAGTTGAAGCTATTGAGCCTTATGATTTTGAAATTAAAAATTTGTGTATTTTTTTAGGTGTAATACATGATGATGGACAATCTTTGGGTATTTTCAAAGAAAAGGAAGAGGAGAGACAAAATTTGAATTATGTTTTAAAGAAGAAGGACGAGACAATTACGTCTCATGAAGAAACTCATACATAGTTGAAGGAAGATATTTATTTTTAGCATACTGCTAGAGCCGTAAGAAGAGGAATTTTGGCTTATATTGGTAGCCCAAAGCAAGAAAATAAGTTTAATTTTGGAAACATCAGCAAGGTGTTTTCTTTGATCAAGAAAGTGAAGATGTAAAGGAATATAGGAAATGCATAAAGACAACTAGTGGAATTTGTTAATGTAGTAGAAAAAGATAATTTTAATGTCAAGGGGAGCCAAAAATAAGAACAACTATTGGAGACTGTTATGAGAAAGGCCAAAGATGAATTCACACTTTTTAAGTGTAGGGAAGAAATTAGAGTGCTAGAATAATTGTTGAGAGAGCATAAAAGTGATGAATAAATTACAGCCAAGGGAGAAGAGATGTTTATAACATATAACGAGACTAATATGAGTTTAAATTTCCAAGTTAATGGTATGTTTGCAGGTGATGAAGAAGATACAAATGAGGATGTAATAAAGGAGATGGAGAACATCTTATATTTTGAAGGTAAGAGCGAAGTCCAAATGTAGTATGAGGATGAACAAATTTTTTTCTTCAAAGACAATAAAGATGAAGGAGAATGGAATTCTAATCAACAGCTGGAAGAAGATATTGAGAAAGACAAAGCAGATCTCATGCAATGCAATATTGTTGGGGTATGTGACAATGTTAATTCTGTCATGGAAATGCAAAGAATAAGACATTCAAGTTTCTTATGCATATTTGAAGGACGTGGAGAAGAAAAGGAAGAGAAAAATATCTTTGAAACTCTTACACAAAGGAAAGACAATAACAACAAAGTAATTTGGATAGATAAATATAAAATTTGATGAAATTGATGAGGAAGAAATATAAGGAAAGGAGCTGCATAAAGAGAAGACAAGAAATTAGTTGTATGAAAGGTTGGACTGTAACAAATGTTGAAGGAAAACTCAATGGAGTCTTACAAACTAAAATATGGAAACCAACAACAGCAAGAAAAGACAGTAGGGTACATGAACAACAACTAAATGAAGAAAAAATATCACTACAGTACAAAGTTTCGGATCTAGGAGGACAACGATTGGAGACACATGATCTTGATATCATGATTTATTTTAACTTTGGGAGTTCTAATGCAGGAGCATCCTGCTCGAAAAATTATTGTATATTTGGTTGACTTAGGGGATCTAATGTTTAAATAATTTAATTTGTTAATAGGACATTTGTATATTTTTACGCCGTAAGGCGTTATTATTTGAAAACAACTTTCCTACCTGCCTATGTGTACTATTGATGATCGTCATATCTCTTGTTAGACGATTGAAGAGAGGTGGGCCATAGATATAAAACAATTAAAAAAAAAACATAACCAAGAACCTTAATATGGAATTTTCAACATTAATCAGTTAGTCATTTGCTGCAGAGCCGCATTTGCTACAGAGAAGGGGAAGCTAGAAGAATGAGGAGGGAGAGCTACAGCTGCAGTTGGAACAAGCAGTAAGATTGATAGTTATTAGTTTGTTCTGGTAGTTTTCAGATTGTCTTTTAAATGTCTTTCTTTTATTCATTCTTATCTATCTCATCTGTTGTTGTCTGTTATAGTGAAGAACTGAAGAAACTTGTTGCTGAGTGAGTGCTGCTGACTGCTGCGTCTGTTCCAGGTTGCCTACGTCTGTTCCAGTTTGCCTGTGAGTGTTGCTGAAGAACTGAAGAAACTTGCTACTGAGTGAGTGTTGCTGACTGTTGCGTCTATTCCAGTTTGCCTCTACTGCTGGTCACTGCTGTTAGGTATGGCGTTCATAACCCATTCAGTTTGCATATGGCTTTCAGTGTCCATCCTTTGTTCATTTTGCTAAGTTGCTGCACGCCATCATCAATTATTACTAAAGTTTATGGTATTGTGACTTGGGTCATTCTCTGTCCCACATTTTGCACTTCGGCTTTTGCAGAGTGTTAGAATTGCTAAGCAGGGACTTGTTTCTCTATGTGAGTGTTTTTTTAGGTTTGATAAATTTAATAACTTAACTACATTCAACACCCGTTCAGTTTGCATATTTCTAAATTGGAAACAACCTCTCGCTAGAAAGAATATTTCTCATTTTCTTTGTTCAGTTTCAGTCCCTTCGCTTTCTCTACCTCCATTGTTACGTTTTGTTGGGGATTCTCAACGAATCTATGAAGAACAGATCTGTGGTTTCCTTTTCGATGCATACACATGGGTGGTGACCTATATGTTCTTAAGCGTTGCTTTTCTTGCTTTTCGGTTATTCCATCTACTGATTTTGTCTATACAGCTGTATTTTTGTTTAAGGGCCTGCAGAGGTTATACTACTGTATATTTAGTTTTTACTATTGAGGAATGTGCTGATAGAGGTCTACCAAGTACATGTATGTGATTTGGAGAATTTCCCTTCCCACTGGGATTGTTTGTGCGTAATAGAGGGGTGAAAGCAGTTGGTGTCCATCGGTAGTAGATAATAGTCCACCGCTTCCAATGAAGGACAGGGTAATCTTTGGTAGAGAGATGCCTATATGCTCTGTTCCTGGTTTCAACATTCAGTTTGCAATATAGATTGTACAGTTTTAGAAACGTTAGGAACGAGATGAGCCGGATCATATCCCTCATTCTACTTAGTTTCATTCCCCTGTAACGATGGGAATTCCCGCTTTAAAGGTCACTGTTGAACGGATTTCCAAACACCACATTGCAAACGTAGCTTTTCTAGCTCAATGGAGGTAATCCGTTTCTATTGAGAATTCCTTTTGTAAGGAATGCAAGATATGGAACCTCAAAATCAGCTTTTAAAAATGACCATCTTGTTCTAATCTTGATCTGTCATATCTTCAATGTGTTAACTATAGTGGAAAAATCCTGTTGTTATCGATCAAGTTGTGGGGGCAGGCTTTCTATTTTCTCTTTTATTTCCTTGAGATTAAATAATTTGTAGTATACATTAAGGATTCATTGGAGAAAACAGTTTTTAGTTCAAGGGATACTATCACTATCCGAAGTATGTGGCAGTTTACATTTACAATTTACTATAGTTTTAAAGCAAACAGTTGTTAGTTCAAGGGATACTATCACTTTCCGAAGTATGTGGCAGTATAGATTTACAGTTTACTATAGTTTTAAACAAGTGTAATGTTAATCTCTTTAAAAGTAGTTGAACTCTGAGAAAATCAACTGATTTTATTTGGAGAAGTACCATATAACCGTAAACCAGATTGAATAAGTTGTCAATAGGCTGGCCATGCTGCAGAGGAGGACATCAATCCACCTCCAACTGAACTAAGTATGTGGATATGGGTCTCCTGCTCAAAGTATTTGCTAAAATCTGGATTATGTTTATGGTGTTTTCTCATGTTAGTTCAAGGGATACTATCACTATCCCAAGTATGTGGCAGTTTAGATTTACAGTTTACTATAGTTTTAAACAAGTGTAATGTTAATCTCTTTAAAAGTAGTTGAACTCTGAGAAAATCACAAAGGCCACAACAACATTTATACATATGTATTTTGGCCAACTCAGACCTGGCTAATATAAAATATTAAATTAAAAGAATTATTAGTCAAAAATCCAAGGCATATATGAGTCAAAACAAAGATTCAGTTTATTAAGCAACAATCAAAAAGTTAAAATCAACTGATTTTATTTGGAGAAGTACCATTCTCAAATAAAAATTAAGTCTTTGTTTGGTGTGTTTCATTTTGGGGCTGCAAATCATCTGTTTGATCCTTTTTCACAGTCGAGTACATTCAACACCTGTTTTTCTGTATAAACTTGTGTTTGCACATGTTTATATCATGGCCAAATTTACTTGCAGACTTCAATTTCATTGAGAATTGATTGCCCTATACCAACAAAACAACCTCTATTTTCCTATGTCTCCACCTTTCTATTGAATTGTCTGAATAATATTGTGGTGAGTATTCTGAACTCTCAGAGTTGATTTGAGTAGTTATGGGAGCAAAAGTGTTTGAAATGATAAAGAGTTACAGATTCCATATCTCATTGAACTTGAATAATGTTCAAGGTGCAGAATTACCAAGTGCATTGAGTTTGGATTAAATAATCATTACACTAACTACTTTAATTTATATATAAAAAAACAAAGTAAATATCGTGAGACCTATTCATAACTTCCCATTTCAGGGAACCTACAATGGAGGTAATCCGTTTCTATTGAGAATTTCTGTTGTAAGGAATGCAAGATATGGAACCTCAAAATCAGCTTTTAAAAATGGCCATCTTGTTCTAATCTTGATCTGTCATATCTTCAATGCATCAACTATAGTGGAAAAGTCATGTTGTTATCGATCAAGTTGTGGGGGAAGGCTTTCTATTTTCTCTTTTATTTCCTTGAGATTAAATGATTTGTAGTATACATTCCCTTTGGTATGATCATTCTGCTAAGCTCCACTATCGTATTTAGAAGATACAATGTTGAGCTTATACTTCGTATGTCGAAGAAATGGCATAATCAATGCAACCAGAAGAACAAGTAATGGCAAAAAAAAGAGCAAATTCGATTTTTTCACAATGCAAACATCATGAATCTAAGTGGAGTGGAATTGGATTCCATCCTTTAAATAATCATAGCTAGCTAAGTGAAAGCGGAGTTATAGATAGACCTGACAGGTCAAATTATATAAATGGCCTTTTTCCTTAAAAAAATGGTGGATCAAAACCTCCCAAATTTTTGTGGAGAGCCCTATTCGGTGAGGGACTTTGGATTCTGATTATAAAACGGAAATATATTACCCACGTATCGGTGGGTGGTGGCCTGGATTAGAAGTCATGCAAAAAAAACCTGATAAAAAAACCTACATTGTTTGGAATCTCTCACTGCTTCATTCCCTTTCCTCTTCAAATGGAAAATCAGAGATGGCAAGCAGGTTGTACTTGGGAAAGACATATTTATAGGCAGTGCCCGAGTCTACAAGTTCTTCACTGATTTAATTTGTTGTCTATATGCAAAAGGACTATTCTACCTGCAGGGTATTAAAAAATGGGATCCATATCTATCCTCCAAGCACTATTGACTTGGGAGATCCTCCAAAAAAAAAGGATTCATTGGAGCAAACAGTTGTTAGTTCAAGGGATACTATCACTATCCGAAGTATGTGGAAGTTTACATTTACAGTTTACTATAGTTTTAAAGCAAACAATTGTTAGTTCAAGGGATACTATCACTTTCCAAAGTATGTGGCAGTTTAGATTTACAGTTTACTATAGTTTTAAACAAGTGTAATAACTTCCCATTTTAGGGAACCTGCAATGGAGGTAATCCGTTTCTATTGAGAATTTATGTTGTAAGGAATTCAAGATATGGAACCTCAAAATCAGCTTTTAAAAATGGCCATCTTGTTCTATTCTTGATATGTCATATCTTCAATGCGTTATCTATAGTGGAAAAGTCCTGTTGTTATCGATCAAGTCGTGGGGGTGGGCTTTCTATTTTCTCTTTTATTTCCTTGAGATTAAATAATTTGTAGTATACATTCCCTTTGGTATGATCATTCTGCTAAGCTCCACTATCATATTTAGAAGATACAACGTTGAGCTTATACTCCGTATGTCGAAGAAATATTATAATCAATGCAACCAGAAGAACAAGTAATGGTAAAAAAAAGAGCAAATTCGATTTTTTGGATTCCATCGTTTAAATAATCATAGCTAGCTAAGTGAAAGTGGAGTTATAAATAGACCTGACAGGTCAAATTATATAAATGGCCTTTTTCCTTAAAAAAAAATGGTGGATCAAAACCTCCCAATTTTTTGTGGAGAGCCCTATTCGGTGAGGGACTTTGGAGTCTGATTATAAAAGGGAAATATATTACCCACCTATCGGTGGGTGGTGGCATGGATTAGAAGTCATGCAAAAAAAACCTGATAAAAAAGCCTACATTGTTTGGAATCTCTCACTGCTTCATTCCCTTTCCTCTTCAAATGGAAAATCAGAGATGCCAAGCAGGTTGTACTTGGGAAAGACACATTCATAGGCAATGCCCGAGTCTACAAGTTCTTCACTGATTTAATTAGTTGTCTACATGCAAAAGGACTATTCCACCTGCAGGGTATTAAAACAGGGGATCCATATCTATCCTCCAAGCACTATTGACTTGGGAGAACCTCCAAAAAAAAAGGATTCATTGGAGCAAAAAGTTGTTAGTTCAAGGGATACTATCACTATCCGAAGTATGTGGCAGTTTACATTTACAGTTTACTATAGTTTTAAAGCAAACAGTTGTTAGTTCAAGGGATACTATCACTTTCCTAAGTATGTGGCAGTTTAGATTTACATTTTACTATAGTTTTAAACAAGTGTAATTTTAATCTCTTTAAAAGTAGTTGAAATCTGAGAAAATCAACTGATTTTATTTGGAGAAGTACCATTTAACCGTAAACCAGATTGAATAAGTTGTCAATAGGCTGGCCATGCTGCAGAGGAGGACATCAATCCACCTCCAACTGAACTAAGTATGTGGATATGGGTCTCCTGCTCAAAGTATTTGCTAAAATCTGGATTATGTTTATGGTGTTTTCTCATGTTAGTTCAAGGGATACTATCACTATCCCAAGTATGTGGCAGTTTAGATTTACAGTTTACTATAGTTTTAAACAAGTGTAATGTTAATCTCTTTAAAAGTAGTTGAACTCTGAGAAAATCACAAAGGCCACAACAACATTTATACATATGTATTTTGGCCAACTCAGACCTGGCTAATATAAAATATTAAATTAAAAGAATTATTAGTCAAAAATCCAAGGCATATATGAGTCAAAACAAAGATTCAGTTTATTAAGCAACAATCAAAAAGTTAAAATCAACTGATTTTATTTGGAGAAGTACCATTCTCAAATAAAAATTAAGTCTTTGTTTGGTGTGTTTCATTTTGGGGCTGCAAATCATCTGTTTGATCCTTTTTCACAGTCGAGTACATTCAACACCTGTTTTTCTGTATAAACTTGTGTTTGCACATGTTTATATCATGGCCAAATTTACTTGCAGACTTCAATTTCATTGAGAATTGATTGCCCTATACCAACAAAACAACCTCTATTTTCCTATGTCTCCACCTTTCTATTGAATTGTCTGAATAATATTGTGGTGAGTATTCTGAACTCTCAGAGTTGATTTGAGTAGTTATGGGAGCAAAAGTGTTTGAAATGATAAAGAGTTACAGATTCCATATCTCATTGAACTTGAATAATGTTCAAGGTGCAGAATTACCAAGTGCATTGAGTTTGGATTAAATAATCATTACACTAACTACTTTAATTTATATATAAAAAAACAAAGTAAATATCGTGAGACCTATTCATAACTTCCCATTTCAGGGAACCTACAATGGAGGTAATCCGTTTCTATTGAGAATTTCTGTTGTAAGGAATGCAAGATATGGAACCTCAAAATCAGCTTTTAAAAATGGCCATCTTGTTCTAATCTTGATCTGTCATATCTTCAATGCATCAACTATAGTGGAAAAGTCATGTTGTTATCGATCAAGTTGTGGGGGAAGGCTTTCTATTTTCTCTTTTATTTCCTTGAGATTAAATGATTTGTAGTATACATTCCCTTTGGTATGATCATTCTGCTAAGCTCCACTATCGTATTTAGAAGATACAATGTTGAGCTTATACTTCGTATGTCGAAGAAATGGCATAATCAATGCAACCAGAAGAACAAGTAATGGCAAAAAAAAGAGCAAATTCGATTTTTTCACAATGCAAACATCATGAATCTAAGTGGAGTGGAATTGGATTCCATCCTTTAAATAATCATAGCTAGCTAAGTGAAAGCGGAGTTATAGATAGACCTGACAGGTCAAATTATATAAATGGCCTTTTTCCTTAAAAAAATGGTGGATCAAAACCTCCCAAATTTTTGTGGAGAGCCCTATTCGGTGAGGGACTTTGGATTCTGATTATAAAACGGAAATATATTACCCACGTATCGGTGGGTGGTGGCCTGGATTAGAAGTCATGCAAAAAAAACCTGATAAAAAAACCTACATTGTTTGGAATCTCTCACTGCTTCATTCCCTTTCCTCTTCAAATGGAAAATCAGAGATGGCAAGCAGGTTGTACTTGGGAAAGACATATTTATAGGCAGTGCCCGAGTCTACAAGTTCTTCACTGATTTAATTTGTTGTCTATATGCAAAAGGACTATTCTACCTGCAGGGTATTAAAAAATGGGATCCATATCTATCCTCCAAGCACTATTGACTTGGGAGATCCTCCAAAAAAAAAGGATTCATTGGAGCAAACAGTTGTTAGTTCAAGGGATACTATCACTATCCGAAGTATGTGGAAGTTTACATTTACAGTTTACTATAGTTTTAAAGCAAACAATTGTTAGTTCAAGGGATACTATCACTTTCCAAAGTATGTGGCAGTTTAGATTTACAGTTTACTATAGTTTTAAACAAGTGTAATAACTTCCCATTTCAGGGAACCTGCAATGGAGGTAATCCGTTTCTATTGAGAATTTATGTTGTAAGGAATTCAAGATATGGAACCTCAAAATCAGCTTTTAAAAATGGCCATCTTGTTCTATTCTTGATATGTCATATCTTCAATGCGTTATCTATAGTGGAAAAGTCCTGTTGTTATCGATCAAGTCGTGGGGGTGGGCTTTCTATTTTCTCTTTTATTTCCTTGAGATTAAATAATTTGTAGTATACATTCCCTTTGGTATGATCATTCTGCTAAGCTCCACTATCATATTTAGAAGATACAATGTTGAGCTTATACTCCGTATGTCGAAGAAATAGTATAATCAATGCAACCAGAAGAACAAGTAATGGTAAAAAAAAGAGCAAATTCGATTTTTTCACAGTGAAAACATCATGAATCTAAGTGGAGTGGAATTGGATTCCATCCTTTAAATAATCATAGCTAGCTAAGTGAAAGCAGAGTTATAAATAGACCTGACAGGTCAAATTATATAAATGGCCTTTTTCCTTAAAAAAATGGCGGATCAAAACCTCCCAAATTTTTGTGGAGAGCCCTATTTGGTGAGGGACTTTGGAGTCTGATTATAAAAGGGAAATATATTACCCACCTATCGGTGGGTGGTGGCCTGGATTAGAAGTCATGCAAAAAAAACTGATAAAAAAGCCTACATTGTTTGGAATCTCTCACTGCTTCATTCCCTTTCCTCTTCAAATGGAAAATCAGAGATGGCAAGCAGGTGGTACTTGGGAAAGACACATTCATAGGCAAGTGCTCGAGTCTACAAGTTCTTCATCGATTTAATTATTTTTCTACATGCAAAAGGACTATTCCACCCGCAGGGTATTAAAACAAGGGATTCATATCATTCTCCAAGCACTATTGACTTGGGAGAACATCCAAAAAAAGGATTCATTGGAGCAAACAGTTAACAATTGTTAGTTCAAGGGATACTTACCACTATCCGGTATGTGGAAGTTTACATTCACATTTTTAATATATTTTTAAAGCAAGAAATTGTTAGTTGAAGGGATACTATCACTATCCGAAGTATGTGGCAGTTTACATTTACAGTTTACTATAGTTTTAAACAAATCTAATGTTAATCTCTTTAAAATTAGTTGAACTCTGAGAAAATCAACTGATTTTATTTGGAGAAGTACCATATAAACGTAAACCAGATTGAATAAGTGGTCAATAGGCTGGCCATGCTGCAGAGGAGGACATCAATCCACCTCCAACTGAACTAAATATGTGGCTATGGGTTTGTCGTCAAAGTATTTGGCTGAATCGATTATGTTTATGTTGTTTTTTCATGTTAGTTCAAGGGATACTATCACTATCCCAAGTATGTGCGCTATAGATTTATAGTTTACTATAGTTTTAAAAAGTGTAATGTTAATCTCTTTAAAGTAGTATTACTCGAGAAAATCACAAACGCCACAAAACATTTATACATATGTATTTTGGCCAACTCGCACTGGATAATATAAAATATTAAATTAAAAGACTTATTAGTCAAAAATCCAAGGCATATATGAGTCAAAAAATGATTCAGTTTATAAGCAAATTCATCAAAAAGTTAAAATCAACTGATTTTATTTGGAGAAGTACCATTCTCAAATAACAATTAAGTCTTTGTTTGGTGTGTTGCATTTTGGGGCTGCAATCATCTGTTTGATCCTTTTTCACAGTCGAGTACATTCAGCACCTGTTGTTCTGTATAAACTTGTGTTTGCACATGTTAAAATCATGGCCAAATTTACTTGCAGATTTCAATTTCATTGAGAATTGATTGCCCTGTACCAAAAAAACAACCTCTATTTTCCTATGTCTCCACCTTTCTTTTGAATTTTCTGAGTAGTATTGTGGTGAGTATTCTGAACTCTCAGAGTTGATTTGAGTAGGTATGGGAGAAAAACTGTTTGAAATGATAAAGAGTTACAGATTCCATATTTCATTGAACTTGAATAATGTTCAAGGTGCAGAATTACCAAGTGCATTGAGTTTGGATTAAATAATCATTACACTAACTACTTTAATTTATATATAAAACATAAAAGTAAATATCGTGAGACCTATTCATAACTTCCCATTTCAGGGAACCTGCAATGCAGGTAATCCATTTCTATTGAGAATTTCTGTTCTAAGGAATGCAAGATATGGAACCTCAAAATCAGATTTTAAAAATGGCCATCTTGTTCTAATCTTGATCTGTCATATCTTCAATGCATTAACTATAGTGGAAAAGTCCTGTTGTTATCGATCAAGTTGTGGGGGTAGGCTTTCTATTTTCTCTTTTATTTCCTTGAGATTAAATAATTTTTAGTATACATTCCCTTTGGTATGATCATTCTGCTAAACTCCACTATCGTATTTAGAAGATACAATGTTGAGCTTATACTCCGTATGTCGAAGAAATAGTATAATCAATGCAACCAGAAGAACAAGTAATGGTAAAAAGAAGAGGAAATTCGATTTTTTCAGAGTGAAAACATCATGAATCTAAGTGCAGTGGAATTGGATTCCATCCTTTAAATAATCATAGCTAGCTAAGTGAAAGCAGAGTTATAAATAGACCTGACAGGTCAAATTATATAAATGGCCTTTTTCCTTAAAAAAAATGGTGGATCAAAACCTCCCAAATTTTTGTGGAGAGCCCTATTCGGTGAGGGACTTTGGAGTCTGATTATAAAAGGAAAATATATTACCCACCTATCGGTGGGTGGTGGCCTGGATTAGAAGTCATGCAAAAAAAACCTGATAAAAAAGCCTACATTGTTTGGAATCTCTCACTGCTTCATTCCCTTTCCTCTTCAAATGGAAAATAAGAGATGGCAAGTAGGTGGTACTTGGGAAAGACACATTCATAGGCACTGCTCGAGTCTACATGTTCTTCACTGATTTAATTAGTTGTCTACATGCAAAATGACTATTCCACCTACAGGGTATTAAAACAGGGGATCCATATTTGTCCTCCAAGCACTGTTGACTTGGGAGAACCTCCAAAAAAAAGGATTCATTGGAGCAAACAGTTGTTAGTTCAAGGGATACTATCACTATCCGAAGTATGTGGCAGTTTACATTTACAGTTTACTATAGTTTTAAACAAGTGTAATGTTAATCTCTTTAAAAGTAGTTGAACTCTGAGAAAATCACAAAGGCCATAATAAAATTTATACATATGTATTTTGGCCAACTCAGACCTGGCTAATATAAAATATTAAATTAAAACACTTATTAGTCAAAAATCCAAGGCATATATGAGTCAAAATAGAGATTCAGTTTATTAAGCAACGATCAAAAAGTTAAAATCAACTGATTTTATTTGGAGAAGTACCCTTCTCAAATAAAAATTAAGTCTCTGTTTGGTGTCTTGTATTTTGGGGCTGCAAATCATCTGTTTCATCCTTTTTCATAGTCAAGTACATTCAACACCTGTTTTTCTTTATAAACTTGTGTTTGCACATGTTAAAATCATGGCCAAATTTACTTGAAGACTTCAATTTCATTGAGAATTGATTGCCATGTATCAACAAAACAACCTCTATTTTCCTATGTCTCCTTCATTTCCTTGTACCAACAAAAAAACCTCTACTTTCCTATGTCTCCACCTTTCTGTTGAATTGTCTGAGTATGTTGTACGCTTTATAGAAGGAAAAGTTGTTCAAATCCTCCCAAATTATTGTAAGAATTACTTTCAATTCCATGTCCTTGTGTAACTTCTTATTGATCATACCCTGAATACTTATCCTACAGTCTCTTACTTGTCCCGTTTGCTGGATAAGATAGAGTCTTTCTGAAACAATTTCTTCATATTGTACTATGTGTTCAAGTTTCTACAAACAATCATAAACTTTGAAAAGAAATAAGTAACTTTACAGCAATGGGTGCTATAGAGTATGCATTATCAGTGATCACAGAGGTAACCTTGACTTTGCAATAACTTTATAAATTCTTAGGTGGGAATGATCCTTGTAGAATGCAAGCTAAACAATATTCTTCTGAGGTTCAACTAACTGAACATTAACAGAGTAGTGAATCGGATCAATTCTTTTAAACCAAGTTATTAGGAAGTGTTGTAGTTTGAAACCTTTCCTTTGAGTGCCACTTTTATAGTTCGGTAAACCTGATATAAGATAGCTTGGCTTACTTATGCTTCCATAGATTTATCCTTCCCAATTCTCCAAAGCCACTTTACAATCGATCAACTTTTTATGAGATGAAAAGAAAAGGAAGGATGCTGGGAATTTTGTGGTATCAGTTACCTTGATTGAAAACCAATAATGTCTTCCATATTTATGGAATTTGAAAACCAATAATGTCTTCCATATTTATGGATTTTGAAAACCAATAATGACTTCTATATTTATGAATTATGGATTTTGTCTCTATATTGTTAAAGATTAATGTCTCCTATTTCGATGGGATTTGCCTGCCTAGTGCCATTCTCAAATAACAATTACTACATTAGAGAGAATACTATATTTGAGAGAAAAAATATGATAGTTTGGTCAAAATTTCAATTTTATATATAGACATGATAGTTGGTATGACATTTCAATATTACATGAATTGATGACAAAACATCAATTTCATACATTTTTATAATGTCAAAAACCTAAGTTTTGCTTTCATTGTTTCAACATTTTATATGCCAAATTTAGAAAATAAGCTATCATTTTAAAATATGGCTTTAACATTATCTTTATTAGAGCTTATGATTTGGATTAAGTTTTAGGTTATCCTTAAGGTCCATTTTTATTTGAATTACTTAATTTAAATTTTATTTTGAGACTTTGAATAATAATTACAGTTTCATATTAATAAACTGAAGAAATATTATTTTCCTATGTATTGTACAATATTCTTTCTAACACCATCAACATTTTTATGATTTAGTTTTTTATATTCAACATAATCATTAGTTTTAACTTAAGTAATATTTATATACAAATTATCCATAATTTTTATATATTAAAATTTAGATTAATTTACAAAAACTAACTTTTCAAGCAATAACTATAGCTTCATCCATGATTTTCAGGATAAACATTAGTTTTACATATATGCATATTTTTTTCAGTCACAGACATTATTAATTTTTAACTTACATCTACCTAATAATGGTCCACTTCGGCTCTCTTTAACTTCTCATGTAGTTCTATAGGAATCGTAATTATACATCTAACTGAAAACAACATATAAAAAATTTTAATTATTCTTTTATCTTCGTTTTCAGAAAATGGAAACAAATCTTACTCAAAATGCTATTTCCTCCATGCTCTCGTGGAAAAGTTATATTCAACCATTTTTACAAATCGTTGAACTTGAACGTATTACATCAATGCAAAGTTCAACAGTACGATACCGCACCGCCATCTCTGATGGCACACATATGAAGCGCCTTATGCTTCCAATAACTTACAATGACCTCGTTGAAAGAAGCATGCTTAAGAAAGGTTCAATTATACATGTTAAAAATTAGACTACGTCAACTATTGGTCCATCAATGTAAGTTTGTTACAAAATTCTTATTTAAACTTTACATATTTACTTCATATCACTTTTCACTCTAATAATTTCTCTTATTACCATGTAGGTCTATAACGCTACTAGACTTTGAAATTTGTACTACATCTACACCTTTATTTGGTATTCCAAAAAATTTGAGTATCTCGATCACTTCTCAAGAAGAAGATTTGTCGTCATCAAAACAACAACCTTCGTCGAAAAGGCACTGCACCGTTTCATACATTCCTAATGCATCCATTACACCAGTCCAAATTCCAATCAAAGCAATAAACCCTTACCAGTCAAACTGGTGCATAAAAGTATATGTTCAAAGAAAGACACCTCTTCGACAATTTCAAAATCAATATGGTCCTGGTAAAGTGTTTGGCTTCGACCTCTATGATGCAGAAGGTGGGGAAATACACATTACATGTTTCAACAATGTTGCCGATTCTTTCTTTGATAAAATCCAAGTTGGAAATATGTACATTGTCTCAAAAGGAAATGTGAAAATGGCTAATAAACAATACAACCACTTAAACAATGAGTGGGAAATTTTGTTAAATGCTACATCTACCATTGATCATGTTTCCAATGAAAGAAGATCCAACCCAACAGTGCATTTCAATATAAAATCAATTAATGATATCAGAAAAACAAACGTCAACTCCATTGTTGATGTTCTTGGTATTGTTACTAGCATTTCCAATCCATGCACCATACATAGAAAAGACGACTCAGAAGTTACGAAACAAATAGTAAATTTTGAAGACATGTCTGGATATAACATGGATGTAATCTTTTGGGGAGATAATTTTGATGGAGTATCAGAAGAAATTTCCAACTTATGTGCTACAGGAAATAATCCCATCATAGCAATCAAGTCCGCTCGTGTTGCTGAATTTAATGGGAAAAATGTTGGTACTACAACAAGATCAATTATTCTTGTAGATCCTGACATTGAAGATGCTAATATCCTAAAGTCATGGTTTAGAAAAGAAGGTTCCACTACAATTTCTACACCACTGACAAAAAAATATTCACCCTATTTTGGCCATCAACCCAAGAAAATAATGATTGCGGATATTTACACTATCATCCCCTCAGATATACCTGCATTCTACCAAGTCAAGGGGACAATAACAAAATTATACATGGAAAATTTGTACTACCTATCATGCCCATCTATTGTTGATAAGAAAAAATGCATGAAAATACTTATTCCAAAGAATGCAAAGACATGGTATTGCCCTAAATGCAACACCGAAGTAACTGACTGTGATTACAGATACCTACTAAAGATAGATGTACAAGATCACACTGGTCAGTTGCTTTCAACAGTTGCTTTTGAAGATGCAGCGTCTACAATTCTTGGAGTTAATGCAAAGGACTTCTATTTGTTATCCGAGGATCCTGATGTAATAAAGGAAATTGTCTCCAAAGCACTATGGACAGACCACATCTTCACACTATCAGTGAAGACAAAACATTTAGAGACATATTGTTTGGTCAATTTAGTGTGTCCTAAATTGCTGCATTTAATTTGTCAATCCGGGAATCGTAAGCTGATGAAGTGCGGCGCACTATATGTGCAAGATAACTTATTCCTTAACTTTTTGTCGTTTTTGGGTTTTTTATTTATCTTGGGGGTTTTTTATCTTGGTTGGTTTCCTAATGTGAGATGGAAATTCTAAAAGACAAGTATGTATATAAATGTTCAAGGCAATGATGTCCTTTATAATGATTTCCCAAACTTCAAACTTCAAAAGGGTTTTAAAACATGCAATGACAAAATTAATTTCTAAAAGAAAATGAAAATGTGCCACTATACTAGTCAAACAAATAGTGAACTATTGATCATGAAACCCATTACCCTTGCTGCTGTCTAAATACAAAAGAAACCGTGCTCAAAGAAATCCAAGAATTGCAAGCAAAGTAAAGCTAAAATCAAATTACATCAACTCATATTCTGACCCCTCACCATTAGTCTCGCTATGGCTTTTGGAGGTAATCATAAACAACTTGAGAAATCTGATATCTAATTTGCAGAAAAATAAACTAATATAAAATTACACACTCATACTTCAATCCCTCACCATTAGTCTCGCTATGGCTTTCGGAGGTAACTGAAAATGACATGAGTAATTTAATATCTAATCTAACTAGTAAAGCAAATGTACAAAACTGAAATAAATAAAACAGTGCTGGAATTAAAAGCTAAGAAAAATAAATCAGCAGAAGGACAAGACTGATTCCATGTCATTAGTCATTGTAAAAATATGTGCAAATGCCCGGGCTGCCTACTGTAATCTGGAACAAAGACACTGATCAGTTAACAGCAGTATAAAGCATGAAAAATTATGGACAGAAATAAAATGTTAATACCATAAGAGATGTAATATATACACGTGAATAACTATGGCATAATGAACGTAAGGAAATAAAGCATGAAACTATACAGCAATAAACAAAACCTCGGCGTGTGCAGGGGCCCTCTGTACAATCCTCGGGCAACAGCTATCAACCACGAATTATGCTTATGAACAGAGTCTTCTCATGTATTCAAAACGCAGTTATAACAAGGAAATAATGTCACGGCACAGTGGGCTCTCTTTTCAGCAAAATTACATTACAGAAGCTAACTACTATGCGTATGAGAACGCATTATTTATAACAGAGGATGACATAACTAATTTCCTACAATCTGCGCTGATAAAAGACACGTGAACAACCACGTCCAGAAATCTAGCATTATGGCTGTCGTGAAGATTAAATCTATGGAGAGTGGTCGTTGGATTCGGCTTATGGAGCCGTTCACAGGTGTTGATATGTCCCCCGTGATTTAGAAACAGCCACGCAAGTCTTCACGTGGTGAAAAATGGAGTTTTGTCACTGTAGGACTCTTAGGTTGACCACCGCTTGACCATCTTTGACCACGGCCTTCTTTGGTGAATTCGACTGAGCCAATAGGAATCGGTCCATATCCATGTTATTTCCAACTTGCCCATGTGGCTCAATTTTCCTGAAGACACCTGCAATATAGAATTTAACAAAATGGCTGCGGAAAGTTGAAGCAGCTGCGGAAATTGACAAGATTCCGCAGCTCAATGAGCAAAAATCTAATTCAAAAAGTAGACACAAAACATAGTTAAAAACCACTTTAAATGCTCTTTTATGATTAATATGCAATGATGTTGATGAATTAAGAGGTCCAGGTAAATGGAAAAAGTCTAGAAGGGTGTATAGGAAAGATGCAAGTTTGGGACTCAACATACCCCCACTGTGAAGGTGTTGCATGTCCCCATGCAACCAAAATTTTGATCATCCTCCTTCAATTCATATGCTCTGATACCTCTGCTAGTACATCCAGTCCTCTTCTCCTCTTTCTTGGTGCTGCTAACATCCTGGGCTTCTTCATCAAGCATCTGAATTTGAGATTAATCAGTGCTCTACTTATCTTCTTGCATTTCTTCTTCAATTTCCTATTCTTTTTGTGCCACAGTCCCAGATGTAGCATAGTGTTGTCATGAATGATCTTGTCCAATCTGCTTTGCTCCTTTAATGCTTCATTTTCATTTTTAATATGTCTATTTAAAACCTCCAACTCAAAGACTTCTTGTTTCAACGATTGAACTAGAGCTTCTTGTGCTGTGTGAGGCTGAGTGGATGAAGTGCTGGGACCCGTGGCTGTTCTTTCTAAGGATTCTATGTAATCATACACCTCTTGCTGCTTTGGATCTATCTCGGGTGTCGTTTTCGTTGGCCTATCCCCAAAATGTTGTGGAGGAGAATTGACTTCAAAATCTGGCCGAAAAGGACTCATGTCAACATCTTGAGGACTAGTTTCAACGTTTGGCTGAGAATGAGGTGGACTATGGCCAGCTGGAGTTTGTTTAGGTGTTCCTTCTCCCAAATCAATAAAATGGGGTCCTTTTGTTTGTGCTTTCCTCCACTTTCCTTTAAGCCTGTTGCTTCTTCTTACATGCTGTGGACTACTGTCTTTTTCCTCCTGTTTTTCTTTTCCTTTCTTTTTGGCCATAGCTGACTGTTCCTGAAGGTGAACTAGTCTCTCAGACAATACTTGATGGTCTTCTTCTGAGGAAGGGGTTTGATGCACAACCTCAATGCTTCTTTTCTCTTTTGATTTTGTTGGCTTTTTACCCTCAGTCTTTTCCTTCCTCCTTTTAGACAGTCTTTCTTCTCTACTAGTTCTTTCAACCGTGTTAGTAGGAGTGCTTTGAGTTTTATCATCTGTTTTCTTTCTTCTACTTCTTTTTGATGTACTGCCTTCAGGGGTTTCTTGGGGTTCTTCAAA
Organism: Pinus albicaulis; assembly: GCA_034641835.2. Classification (NCBI taxonomy): domain Eukaryota; kingdom Viridiplantae; phylum Streptophyta; class Pinopsida; order Pinales; family Pinaceae; genus Pinus; species Pinus albicaulis. Next base: position 113,564 of record JAXQQM020080062.1, read on the forward strand.
GAAATTTCTAATTAAAAACTGCTCCCAGGTGTCCTTTTTCTCCTTTAATTGTTTTTCTATCAAGATTTTCACGAGACCATGGTGATACAAATGTGGTTCTACGTCCCCCAGATGCTTTTGGATGGTTACAGACATCTTTTTCAAACTGTTTAGTAAAAAGTATGGCAGATTGAGGGTCTGGTTGTCTAGGAAATTCATCAACAGTCGGGTATGATACATGTACATTGATCCAAAACGTCCCTCACACGTGATAAAATTTTGAATAACCAACAGTAAACTGGCCCACTCTTCTTTTAAAGCATGAACAGGAATTCCCTTTTTGAAAATGGTGACATCCATACCTGGGTTACGTAGGATCACTCTCCAGGCTTCCTCGCCAATGCTCTTGTTCTTGAACTAGCGTTCACCTTCTTGAGGGAGTTCTGTAGCTGCTGCTATGGATGCCTCAGTCACTGTAAATTTGAGGTCCCCAATTTCTACCTCCAGACCGTTGAAAGACCTCGCAAAAGTTTTTGTTACCTCCTTATTGTAGCCTTTAAACTTTTGAATAAACCGAAGCCATTTTTCCTTTTTCAATATGTCTTTGACTTGCGGGTATCCTTCCATAAATTTGGGTCCCTCTGGTTCTGTCCTCAACAACCGACCCACCCTTCCTTCTGTTCTTTAAAACTCATCTGCGTGAGGAGGGTTTAGTGGAGGTAAGACGTCTGAATTAGCGGAAATGAACAGGGTTTATGAAGGAGACCAATGACTGTAAGAGGATATCATAGAATAGGTACACGAAATGAAGCGTAACAGAGAACAAAATGGGGTGAAGGCTTATGTGAGCACGGTGGAAATGCAACCGTGAGGTCAATAGAACAGTAGGGGGAGTAAAGTGCATCCGGTGGTATTTAAAATTGGGTGGCTACAGAGTAGACACAAGCACGTTTATGAAACGGCTACGGATTTTGTGCGGCTGAGAGAAGCCGTAGTCAAATCAACCACGTTCCATAATTACAGGTGGAGTATCAAAGTATAGCCGAACACGAGTGAAGACCGGAGGCTTGATTATGAGACCGTTTAAAAATGAATGCAAGGATTATGGGGGAATCGTATAGAGATTGTGGAACGATTATGGAGTTATCAATGCAATCATTGCATATAATGGATCTATGGTTTATAACTATGTAAAAATGTGCTTGAATGCCATTTGAAATAAATTTCTACTCATACCTTGGAATTCTTGCCATTTTTCATTAGTCTTCAATCAGTTGCTCCTCGTTGATGCTTTTGAATGCCTCATGTCTTCAAAATATGTCTTCATACCTGCATTTGATTTCATGATTGTTGAACTAACATCTGACTGTAAATTTTTGAAAAACAGAGTGGTGGCTGCAGAAACTGCTTCTGGCTGCGGAAACTGACACAGCAATTATTTGGGTGAATGGAGATGGATAGATGATAACTGACTGAATGAAAATGGTCATGAAAGAAAAATTTTATTGGTGAAATGAAATGAAATAGATGAAATGGAGTGAAATGAAATGAAGTGGAGTGGAATGAAATGGAGTGGGTTGTCATAAAACTTGTGAAATGAGAGAGAGAGAGAATTTTTTTGGAAAATATAGGGTGTCAGGTGTTCCTGATTTTCACCCTACATTTTCTGTATAAGACTACCAATCAGTGATTGGTTTTCAGGCTTATACAATTTTTTTATTTTTTATTTTTTATTTTTTAATTTAATTTAATTAATTAAATTTTTTTTTTTTTTTTTTGAAACTGAAAAGAACAAAGGCTAGGCTGGTGGAGAAGAAGGATTCTTCTTCACCAGCCTTATTGCAGAATTATCTTGAAACATTTTGACAAATTCCTCTTTTGAGAGTGGCTTATGATAGATCTTTAATCTGTGGCCATTCATAATAAGAGGAGTTTGAGATTCATCAATGGTCTTGATTCTTACCGCTCCATTGCTAAAGATCTTGTCAATCTCATATGGCCCAAGCCAATGAGTCTGAAATTTTCCTTTAAAATCTTTAAATTTGGAATCAAATAGCAATGCCCAATCTCCTTCTTGAAACTTCTTCTCTTTGATGTATTTGTCATGCCATTTAGCTCTTTGATATTGAACTAGATCATTTCTTAGAATTGCCTCTTGTCTGATCTCATCTAGCTCATTCAACTGCTCCATTCTATGCTTTTGGGCTTCTGATAAGTCCATCCCCAACTGAACTGCTATCTTGAAGGTCTTGACTTGGAACTCAATGGGAAGCAGGACTTCCTTCCCATAAACAAGTTCATAGGGAGAATGTCCTGTTGTATTTCTCCATGTAGTTCTGTAGGCCCACAAGGCTTCAAGAAGCCTTTCTGCCCAATCTCTTCTATGTAGATGAACAGTTTTGGTGATGATACTTTCAAGAAATTTGTTTGTAGACTCCACTTGACCATTTTCTTGCGGATGGTAAGGAGTAGATCTTCTGTGCTTGATTTTGTATTCTTTCATCAGCTTCTCCACCAGGTTGGATGTGAATTGGCTTCCCTGATCTGTCACAATTTCTCTTGGAACACCAAAGCGAGTAAAAATATCCTCATAAAGAAAATTAACTTCAGTAGCAGACACTAATGCTTTGGCTTCCACCCATTTAGTAACATAATCAGTACAAACCAATATATACTTCTTTTGCTTAGATGGTGGATTAATAGGTCCAATGAAATATAAAGCCCATTTTTCAAAGGGTTCGATGAGTACCTGTGTTTGTAATGGCATTTCATTTGAAAGGGTAGGTTTCCCTACTCTTTGGCAGCTGTCACACCTTTTGACATATTGTTTTGCATCTTTGAAGAGGGAAGGCCAACAATATCCTAAAGAGAGGATTTTATAGGCCGTCCTTTTGTCTGCAAAGTGTCCGCCGCATGGTTCATCATGACATGCCTTAAGAATATCAGGCATTTCATCCTCCCTAACACATCTTCTGATCACAAGATCTGGCCCTATTTTAAACAATTCGTTAGAAATCCATGAATATTTTGAACTCTCCTGAATAATTTTTCGTTTTTCATTTGGAAATAAATGTGAAGGCAGTTTCCTTGTAACCAAATAGTTAGCAATATCTGCATACCAAGGAGTCTTAATAGTTACTGCAAACAAGTATTCATCAGGAAACTTATCCTCTACATGAGAATCTTCTTTAGTATTCTGAATCCTAGACAAGAAATCAGCTACTGTATTTTGTTTTCCTGGTCTATCCAACACAATAATATTGAATTCTTGCAAAAGTAAGAGCCATCTTGTCACTCTGCCATTAGTAATAGGTTTTTTCATTAAATATCTAATTGCAGAATGGTCAGTATGAATAAAAGTTTCATAGCCTGTTATATAATGTCTAAACTTATTAATTGCATGAACAACAACTAAAAACTCTTTTTCAGTCACAGCATAGTTCAACTCTGTGGGAGTCAAATTTTTACTGGTATAATAAATGGCATAAGGAACTAAATCTTTTTGACCCAACACAGCTCCTAGAGCTGTATCTGAAGCATCCGTAGAAATATGGAAAAGGAGTTTCCAATTTGGTCCTCTCAAGATAGGTGCTTCAGATATTCTTGTTTTCAAAGTTTCAAAGGCTGATTGACAATCAGGATCCCATTTAAATTCATAGTCTTTTGTAAGCAATTTGAAGAGTGGAGATGCTATTTTAGTGAAGTTTTCTATAAATCTTCTATAGTAACCAGTAAATCCTAGAAAACTTCTAACATCTCTTCGACAATTTGGAATAGGCAACTTGGAGATGACTTCAACTTTTGATCTATCAACCTTAATCCCATCTCCTGAAATATGATGCCCCAAAACAATACCTTCAGTAAAAATCATAAAGCATTTTTCATGGCTTAATGAAAGGTTTGTTTCTTTACATCTTATAAGGAATTTTTCCAAATTTTCTAATGCCTCTTCAAATGAATTACCATAAACTATAAAATCATCCATATAAACCTCTACACAATCATGGATTAGATCAGAAAAAATTCCTAGTACTGCTCTTTGGAATGTTGCAGGTGCATTACATAACCCAAAAGGAAGCACTTGATAGGCAAAAGTTCCCCATGGACAAGTAAATTTGGTCTTATCTTGATCTTCAGGTGCTACCTGAATTTGATTATAGCCACTAAAACCATCCAAAAATGAAAAGTACTTTTTACCTGCTAATGTATCTAATACCTAATCGATAAAAGGAAAAGGAAAGTGATCCTTCAAAGTTGCTTTGTTCAATTCCCTATAATCAATGCATACCCTCCATTTACCATTCTTTTTAGGTACTATAACCAAAGGAGAAACCCATCGGCTAACTGAAATTGGATAAATGAAGTTTACATTGAGAAGTTTTTGGAGCTCTTCTTTCACTATCTCCCTAAGATTTGGATTCATCCTTCTTTGAGGTTGTCTGATTGGTCTACTGCTTTCCTCAATATAGATATGATGGATGCAAGTCTTAGGATCAATACCTTTCATGTCAGTATACTCCCATGCAAATGCAGTAGAATGTTTTTGCAAGATTTTCGTTAGTTCTTCTTGTTGTGACTTTTCCAAATGTTTGTTGATATTCAATGTTTTTCCTGGAAAAATCTCAATAGTAGAACTACCAAACTCTTCCATAGAGTAAAGAGACATTTTTCTTGATGATAAATATTCTATGTCAGATTCCAACTAAAATTGTGTGGGGTCATATTCTGAAGATGTCTCAAAATTTTCTAATGTGTTCAGAATTTGACTATCCTCACTGATTTCAGAAATGGTAAAGACAAGTTGTATAGTGTCCTCATCATCGACCCATTCATTGTCTCCTACTTCTGTAATTTCTTTTGCTGGAGGATAAAAATTGAATTTCTTTGTCGAATTACCATTAGAAATGTACATATCCCCAGATCTACAACTAATGAAAGCATCAGCTGTGGCTAGCCAAGGTCTTCCTAAGATAAGTGGGTGCCCTCCTAGATTACTCTTGGGAGTCAAAATCATAAAATCTACTGGATATTCCCAAGAATCTAAGGAGACCGAAATATCTTCCAATACACCATCTGGTTTAATAATTGATCGATCTGCAAGTTGCAGTAAAGTAGGTGTAAAAAGAAGGTTAGGAAGTTTTAGCTGGTCCATAGTCTGTCTACTCATAATGTTGATATCAGCCCCTAAGTCAATCAATGTGTTTGGAATTTCTATCCCATTTATATGTGTCTTGACAATTGGACTACCTAGATCTACATACTTCTGCATGGTAATTTTTCCCATCATGATATCTGCAATTTTTCCTACCAGGTGGATTCTTCTTGTATCTCTTAGTTTCCTTCCCTGGTCTTTTGAGACTCAACTCCTTTATTGTTTTTGCTAGAATAGGAATCTCTCTAATGGCTTGTAGCAAGGGAATCTTGATAAAAACATTCTTTAATTCATCTAGAAAATCATAGTTAGGCAACAAGATTTGTTTTTCCACCCCTTTATCAATTTGTAATCTTTCAGGGAAAGGAGGTGTGGATGAAGATGCAGGTTGCTCAACTATAGGAGTTGTGGGGGATAAATTTTCTTTCTCTTTTTGAATGTTTGAGTTTTGAAGAGATGCTTCCTCAGAACCCTTATTGACTTTAAGAGAGTCCTCCTTAGAGGTATCTTGCTCTATGCATGTCATTTTTTTTATTTTTAAGTTGGGCTAATAATTCTCTTTCTGATCTTCCAGGTCACACTAGGTGCAAGAAGAGAGCATACTTAAGAAATTATTGAACCAATAACTCTCTTTTCTGATCCTCCATATCACACTAGGTGCAAGAGGAGAGCATACTTCAAGAAGTTATCAAGTTTTTCCCTTCTTTTTATTGTTTTTTTTTTTTTAAGAAATTGGCTACCTAGTTACACTTCCCCGGCAACGGCGCCAAAATTTTTGGTCAATTTAGTGTGTCCTAAATTTCTACATTAATTTGTCAATCCGGGATTCGTAAGCTGACGAAGTGTGGCGCACTATATGTGCAAGATAACCTATCTCTTACTTTTTGTCATTTTTGGGTTTTTTATTTATCTTGGGGGTTTTTATCTTGGTTGGTTTCCTAATGTGAGATGGAAATTATAAAAGACAAGTATGGATATAAATGTTCAAGGCAATGATGTCCTTTATAATGATTTCCCAAACTTCAAACTTAAAAAGGGTTTTAAAACATGCAATGACAAAATTAATTCCTAAAAGAAAATGAAAATGTGCCACTATACTAGTCAAACAAACAGTGAACTATTGATCATGAAACCCATTACCCTTGCTGCTGCCTAAATACAAAAGAAACTGTGCTCAAAGAAATCCAAGAATTGCAAGCAAAGTAAAGCTAAAATCAAATTACATCAACTCATATTCTGACCCCTCACCATTAGTCTCGCTATGGCTTTCGGAGGTAATCATAAACAACTTTAGCAATCTGATATCTAATTTGCAGAAAAATAAACTAATATCAAATTACACACTCATACTTCAATCCCTCACCATTAGTCTCGCTATGGCTTTCGGAGGTAACTGATAATGACATGAGCAATTTAATATCTAATCTAACTAATAAAGCAAATGTACAAAACTAAAATAAATAAAACAGTGCTGGAATTAAAAGCTAAGAAAAATAAATCAGCAGAAGGACAAGACTGATTCCATGTCATTAGTCATTGTAAAACTATGTGCAAATGCTCGGGCTGCCTATTGTAATCTGGAACAAAGACACTGATCAGTTAACAGCAGTATAAAGCATGAAAAACTATGGACAAAAATAAAACGTTAATACCATAAGAGATGTGATATATACACGTGAATAACTATGGCATAATGAACGTAAGGAAATAAAGCATGAAACTATACAGCAATAAACAAAACCTCGGCGTGTGCAGGGGCCCTCTGCACAATCCTCGGGGAATAGCTATCAAACACGAATTATGCTTATGAACAGAGTCTTCTCATGTATTCAAAACGCAGTCATAACAAGGAAATAATATCACGGCACAGTGGGCTTTCTTGACAGCCAAAATTACATTACACCAGCTAACTACTATGCGTATGAGAACGCATTATTTATAACAGAGGAAGACATAACTAATTTCCTACAATCTGCGCTGATAAAAGACACGTGAACAACCACGTCCAGAAATCTAGCATTATGGCTGCCGTGAAGATTAAATCTATGGAGAGTGGCCGTTGGATTCGGCTTATGGAGCCATTCACAGGTGTTGATATGTCCCCCGTGATTTAGAAACGGCCACGCAAGTCTTCACGTGGTGAAAAACAGAGTTCTGTCACCGTAGGACTCTTAGGTTGACCACCGCTTGACTATCTTTGACCACGACCTTCTTTGGTGAATTCGACTGAGCCAATAGGACTCGGTCCATATCCATGTTATTTCCAACTTGCCCATGTGGCTCGATTTTCCTGAAGACACCTGCAATATAGACTTTAACAAAATGGCTGCGGAAAGTTGAAGCAGCTGCGGAAAGTGACAAGATTCCGCAGCTCAATGAGCAAAAATCTAATTCAAACAACAAACACAAAACATAGTTAAAAACCACTTTAAATTCTCTTTTATGATTAATATGCAATGATGTTGATGACTTAGGAGGTCCAGGTAAATGGAAAAAGTCTAGAAAGGTGTATAGGAAAGATGCAAGTTTGGGACTCAACACCATACCACGCTTGAAATGTGTTATCATCAAAGAAGAGAGCTTGCAATTCTCAACAGAATGCAACAACATCCTTCAAGCAATCAATAAGATCTCAATATCATAGATAAATATTATTACAAGTACTCTTGCCTTATTTATAATTTGTATTATCTTATTTTAAAAATACGTTTATAAACAATATTCTTTCATATGCCTTTCCAAACATATCTCTTACTCTTTACTCATATATCTTCCAACAAAACATCTAATTGTATATAATTTCATTGAAGGTAATTCACAATACTTTAACTTTTTCCCTATTAACAAATCAACCAACTTTACACATTACATATCCAATTACATTCATGTACATCTTTAAAATACTTAAATATAATCTCAAACATATTTTTATCAACTCGTTACACATCTTATTATCTTCCTTTACAGCTAGAAATTGCTAAAACTTCATTTCAAACACATTGTTGTAATAATATATTAACAAAAATAAAATGTAAACTTCAATTTCTTTTTTCCCCTTCCATTAAATAACATGGTTGTTGTCTTCCCAACTAACATTGTCACTCCATCTCTCTTTCCTGTAGGTGCATTAACTTATCGGAATTTCTACTACTTCTAATGATGAACGTGCACGAAGATACTATGCAGCAAATAAAGAAAAAATAAATGCACGTCGACGTGTAGGTTATCATGCTAAAAAAGCCCTCAAAGATTCTAAAACAAACAAAAGGCAAAAGAAAAGTCAAAATTTATCATCAACAACATACAATGGAAATTCACAATTACCATCAAACGATTCTCACTCCGAAAGCAATTCTCTTTCCCATTTTACAAATCGACCATCTTCTCAGCAAACCACTCTACCAAATTCATCCGAAGCTCATTCGCCACCAACCTCCATTCCACATGCTTTCAACGACGCTCATGATAATGATGCTCAAACAAATTCATCCATACCTCATTCAACCCCTCCATCCACTACACATGCTTTCAACAACATTCATACTAATGATGCACAACGTGAATTCCGTGCAAGAATTGATAGGCTTGCACCTAAATCACCATGCTCCATTTGTCTTGAATCCTATCCTGGAATCCATATCCGCATGTCGAACCAAATCTATTGTTGCTACATATGCATGTCTGAAAAAAACATTCACCGTTTCTCATTATCAAACAACATGGACCCTGGTCCTCAACCACCTGTCCTGGCTGCTCTTTCACAAATAGAAGAAATGCTTATTTCTAGGGTTAACCCTATCCTCCAAGTAACACATGCACGTGGTGGCTAGTATAAATACATTGGCCACACAATTTTCTTTCCACAAGACATTACAGAAATATCATGCATGTTGCCATGACGTGTTGAAGACTTGGATATTTTAATCGTTACCCGTCGAAGTAATGACCGTCGAGCTTATGACTGCATTGTAAGTAGACATCGAGTTCTTGCTGCTTTAGAATACAAATTGAGAAATGATCCTTACTATAGGAATGCTTGCATTGATAACAATGCACTATCATCCTTACCAGAACTCCCAACCGATATCTCCTCATCCCTTCACCATTCCAATACCACAGATCCAACTTCCCAACTTTCAATTGAAACACCAATTTGCCTGACTGAAGATTCCATAGACCAATACCCACACCATACATCATCATTCATTCCCACTATACCTAATAGAAATACAGAAATCCAAGAAATACGGCATTATTTACATTCATACAACCACCATTCTGCTACTACAATCCAATGGCCACCAATAAGCTTATCCCCAATCAATGAATACAGCACAGAAGGTCTACTCTCTATGGCTTTCCCAACACTATTCCCCGCAAGAGCTGCACTACCTAATCAACCAAGAATAAAGACAGTGCAATTACATGAATACGCACTTCATCTTCTGCATTACCACGATAACAGATTCGGCAAGCACCCTCGCTTCCGCTACTACATATACAATCTGATGATGCGTCATCGCAGTCAAGCAACAACATCCTTCTTTGTAAAAAAAAAACATTGGAGATGGATTCCCAACATCAATCCAAGAATTGAACATCCGATTACAACAATTTCCAGACGACAAATTGGCAGAACAAGTGATGCGCTTCGGTAGCTCTCTACGTGGCACAAGATCTTTTTGGCACAAAGCTAAAAATGAACTAACAGACATGATATCTCAATTTGGTTGCCCAACGTTCTTCTTCACATTAAGTGCAGTTGATACAAAATGGCCTGATCTTCATGCAATCATGCCTGGGATTCCACCTCCTGATGTTCGAGTACAACACAAATGGAGAAATGATAACATTATCTCTAACCCCCACTTAACATCGCTATATATGCACCACAGATTCACAATATTTCGTGAAGTTATATTGGAGAAACACTTGCAAACAAAAGACTACTGGTAAAGGTATCCACTTTACCACATGACTTCCATAGTTCCCTATACATCAAGCTCCTTCTATTTCAAAATTTTCTAAAAAAAAAACATCCTTCGCAGGTATGAATGGCAACATAGAGGATCAACGCACATCCATGGCTTCCTATGGATACAAAATGCACCTGATATGGAGACTCTTAATTGGGATAACATAGAATTAGTTGATCGTGCTAAACAATTCTTCGACAAATACATATCAGCTTGGAACCCTCGGCTTTCTACAATTTCTAGCCAATCAATTTCTCAAACAAATGTAGAAGACCCTTGCTTATTGTCTACGTCAGATATTCTTAGAAACAATCCTTTTAATGATTATGTCCAACTTATCAATTGCATTGAAAGACACACAAAATGCACTGAAAACACATGCCTTAGGAAAAAAGGCTCCTCATTCGAATGCCAATATAAAGCACCTTGGGAATTACATGCACATTCCTCCTTGTTCATTGACTCCAATGGCCAAAAAACATGCACTCCTGCTCGCAATGATGATCGACTAAATACCCATAACCCTACCATCCTATCTATCTGGCGTGCGAACATTGATTGCCAACCAGTACTCTCAATCCATGCCGTTCAGAAATATATTGCGAAATATGCATCCAAAGCAGAAAAGAAATCCGAAACATTCCATGACATGCTACGTAGAATTGTACTCGCTTCACCCAATGTTGATCCAGCAACATCTGCATTTCGAAAATTCCTTGCAGAAACTCTTGTTGATCGTGACATAGGAGCACAAGAAACCTGTCATATGATACAGAAATTACCACTAACATTGTGCAGTCGCTCCTTCTTCCCTTTAAATGTAAGCCAACAAATCTATATGCGCCTTCCAGAGAATAACACCACCGCTCCTCCATCACCACACTTCATAGATACATACATCCATCGACCATCTCCCTTAGAATCCACATCACTTATAGAAATAGCAAGATCATGGTCATATGATCCCCGTCGTAAGACAAACAAATGGAAACAAAGACCCCAACAAGCAATTATTCGTATCATACCACGCTATTCCTCAATTCCATCAACGACCAACTCTTCTTATGCTGACTTCTGTAGAGTTGAACTTATGCTTTACAAACCATTTCGCCATATCGCGAGTGACATAGGAAATTCTACTGAAGAATTTATCAGAAATTGGCAAGCATTTCGTCCATTTTACAAACCGTGGCATCAACATCAGACACTATCTGATATCGATCCTCCTGCAAATGATAACACAACTACTGAAGAATTCCATCCTCCAGAAACCATGGACCTAAATGAATGGGAATTACTCTCTCAGTTGTACCCTACAGACGAACTACTCATAAATGACATTCAAATGCTTGGTCTTCGTGGTTTTGATGACAGCCATAACTTGAATGATACAACTATTCCATTGCATCTTCAAGAAATAGGCGCACATTTCATTGAGAATAATCGCTCTGTCCATCACATTATTCAAAAAAATACAGATACTCTAATGTGCCTTAGCTCATTATCTTCAATGCAAAAAAAAGCTCTGGATATTATTCGTGCTCACTCCATTAAGAAGGATATCTTACCTGCTCTGCGAATGATAATACAAGGCACTGCTGGAACTGGGAAATCCCTTCTTATAAATTGCATCAGAGAAATGCTCATAGCACTTGCTGGCTCAGAACCTTCACCAATCATGCTCCTAGCCCCTACAGGTGTTGCAGCATTCAACATACAAGCATCGACAATCCATTCTGCTCTCCATCTTCCAATAAAAGATCTTACACCATTAGAAGGCAGTGCTCTTGCAAAATTTCAAGAAGAGCTAAAGCATATTAGGTACATATTAATCGATGAAATGAGCTTCATAGGACCTAAGCTTCTTCACCAGGTTGATCAACGGCTTCGTGAGGCATTTCCATTAAAAAGAAACTTACCGTTCGGCGGTTGCTCGATTATATTAGTTGGTGATCTGGGCCAGTTACCACCCGTCCAAGACATACCACTATATGCAGGGACAAGTCATGGAACCGCATTGTGGAACACATTCACAACAGTCATCACATTGGACAAAATATTTCATCAACAAGGTCAAAGCAGTGCTCAGGTTATTTTCAGAAATGTCCTCCAAAACATTATAAATGCAAATCTAACAATTGAGGACTGCAACATCCTTATGACACAAACAGACTCTTTCTTGTCTGAAGATGAAATAGAGTCTTTCCATGATTCTATACATCTATTTCCAAAAAACGCTCAAACATTGGACCATAACAAGCAAATGATAAAATCTTTAAACACTTCAGTTGCAAGATCAATCGCAGAAGATGACACCACATACTCTACATTCTCTTCAGACGAAGAGCAATTAGAGCGAATTGTCTACCTTTGCAAAGGGAAAAAAGTAATGTTGACTTCCAACCTTTGGGTTTCAGCAGGGCTTGTTAATGGTTCCCTCGGGGAAATCATATCCATCTTCTACAAAGAATCAACTTCACCTCCACAACTTCCAATATTTGTAGTAGTTGAATTTCCAAAATACATCGGGCCTGCTTGGGATGAAACAAACTCCACTCACTTGTCGATTCCTGCAATAAAAAGAAACGGTCGTACGCAAATTCCACTAAAAATGGCTTGGGCTTTGACTATACATAAATCTCAAGGTATGACTCTGCCACAAGCAACGATAGACATTGGAAAAACTGAATGACAAGGCCTCACGTTCACATCAATTTCAAGAGTTCCTTCACTACAGAATCTCTGAATTTGCCCTGCATTCAGTTTTGACCGTTTCATGAAAATGAAAGACAACAAAAATATTGCTCGCAGAAAACAAGCAGAAGAACATCTCCGTTCAATGTCTGCTACAAACAACCAACTCCATTCCATATGTTAACATCTCTAAAAGGTTTCCACATATCATCAGCTCCATATTTCTTTCATAGCGTATCATTTCTACCTATTACCAACAACTTAATTTACTCATTATTAATACATAGTTTAAATTATTAAATTCGTTATATATTTCTTAACTATTTGCTTCTAACATTTTCTATCTTTTGACACAGAGCACATCGACTCAAAGATATCACAGCTACAAAACCACTGCATTCCATATATAACATCTAGTAAAGGTTTCCAAATATTATCAACTCCATAAAATTTTAAGCACACAACATTTCTACCTACTAACATTAACCTGATTTACTGATTATTAATAAATGGTTCAAAATATACATTCTTGATATAATGCTTACCTATTTGCATCTAACAGTTTCTTTGTTTTGAAACATAACAGATGGACTCCCTGATATCGCAACTACATAACTACAACACAGAGATAGATGCAACAATTCATTCATTGCAGGAGATACAGAAAATATTCCTGCCAGTCCCAAATCCAAATGTGCCACTATACAGACTGCGACCAACTATAGATTTATTACTTCAAATAAAATCCACTATCAAACGTATAATCCACATACATGAACGAGATAAATTGAGAAAAGCAAGAGTAGAATGGCAATCCAGAAATAGGCATCTGTAATTCCGAATAAATCTCCAATGGTGTTCAGTCTGCCATCGATCGACCTACATCTACGATTGAACGTTTCCAATCACATATTACAGGTAACTTCAATTTCAATCAATTTAATTTCTTTACAATAGAATTCACACAAAACCTCATTGAAGTCAACTTGAAAAAGCTGTTCTACATTTTCAAATAAATATATATTCCTCTAATTTCTCAAAAAAAAAAAGTTCTTTGCAGGTTCCTTACTACATCAGCATATCTCCTGCCTCTTCACCAACCTCAGCATCAATCATCATCTTCATGATATACTTGTAATCTTTTACAAAAAATACAATTTCATTGCAAAATAATAACATGCAATGTACATTTCTACACTGTATTAATTTTCAAAATTACATTTCAAACATTATACATTCTATATACATATCTCCAATGACATTATAATATAACTTTCTTTTCAACTATGAAAATGCAATGTCTATTTCAAACATTATACATTCTATATACATATCTCCAATGACATATATATATATATATATATATATATATGTGTGTGTGTGTGTGTGTGTGTGTGTATATATCAAAATAATTACAGCTAATCTCATTCTACCATCTTCCTTACGGTGTTTCCTTTGCAACATTAGGTGCAATTGCTAGTTGTAGTTATTTTGGAGGATGATGTTATTTCAATCTCGATTTCTAAGTGTTTGAGACACCACTACTAAATGAACATTAAAATATAATAAAGGTGTGCTCAAGTTTGAAACAAACCTAAAGTACACTCAAGGAGCATATGGCAGTCTCTAGTAATCACATGTCCTTTTCTCCAGCATATGAATATTGCATCATCAAGATGTCACTCTTTCACATTAAATTATTACATGGCGTCGTATTAATACAGTCATGGATTGTATGATTATATGCTTTTACTAAAATAAAATTTCCAATAACTATGAAATTTGATGTATTATTAATTTTTTAAACAATAAATATCAATTGATGGATTATTGAGTTTTCCAGAACAAATATTAATACATCCAAACCGTTGGCGCTCTTTCCAACGTCAAAAGGATAAAATCGAAGTGTTGAAGAATCACCCATAATAACTAGTAAGTATTGCACACTCAATTGAACTTTGAGTGAAAATGATATTTAACAAATATAGTATATATAGATAATAATACTTATTGTACCTGCCATTGCAAGTCACTACGTATCAGGTTTTTTCTAATTATGATATTAATTCATTTTGATTAGACATATGTTTTCAAAAAAAAATTTATTTTTTTCATGGTTCAACTATAAGATTTATTATTGTTTATTTATTTTATTTATTTTAATTTGTTTTTCTGGAATTCTATTGGTTGCAAAATTGAACATGTTATTGCAAATTTCATATGTATTTGTGCAGATTACTCCATCTATGATTGTGCATTAAAGCAAATCAATCACTTTATTTATTAATCGAATGTGTGAAACTGAAACCCATACACGTTCACGTCGGTGGTGTTCAAACAAACAGAATACGTACTGACATTCGTTCGTTTGATGTTAGAGGAATGAATGTACGAAAATTCAAAAAATAATATTATGTATGCAACGTGAAAGGTGTGTTTCAAGGACGTCAGATAGAGTTCGAGATGGAAGGCCGTGTTTTCGGTTTTCCGAAAGATCATGATAATCATGTACCAAAAGGATACCACCATCATTATCATTTTATTAATTAAAAACAATGAAAAAAAAAAACATATACATATTTCAATTTTTCCTAATTATAAATTATATATATGCTTGAAATAATGTAAAAGAGATGTATCGACTAATTTTGATTTAGTGAAAAAAAATTCTAAATAAAAGATTATATCAGTATATTTTTTATTTATGAAAAATAAATATTTAAACCATTCATTATAATATATATATATATATATATATATATATATATATATAAAAGTCGTTAATACATTAAAAATAAAAATATTGTAAATCAAATACGAAATTAATAAAATAAAAAATTATATTAAAGACCATGGAATGTAACTATGTTTTTAAAAAAATTATATTTATAAGACATAACGAACTTAGATATATACACCAAAGTTTTTGTTGTGCATATAGCTCTATCCTATGACTGAGAATATGCATATAAAATCGGTATATTGAGTCACATCTTTCTTATCTATTATTTAATTTTTGATAGGTCAAGATTATAAGTATTAATAAACTTAATATTTAAGAACAAGTAGAAAAAATTTATCATTTAATGTTCATAAAAATATGTATTAAGAATTTCGCTTCTCAGATCTATACAATGTATATAATATTTTTTTTTAAGGTGATAATCATATTTTGCCAAAAATATGTTAGAAATATTTTATATAAAAATAGATATGTCAATAAGTAGCATAATATCGATCCTCACTCCGTCCTACCAAACCATTTTCTTGAACTAACAATGGTAGCTAGGTGATTTGCATGGACGACCGCAAAACCAGGAATTTTCCACATTCGTATACGTAGTGCAAAATTTCAGATGAAGGAAATTTCGCTTCAACTCATAATGGTTTGTAATTTGTGAGGGGTTAGAGTGCCTCACGGGACTATGGCAATGGGAAAGCTCAATGGGAACATATTTGGTTTGATTCAATCAACCTGCCCAGATGTATATGATTGAAAGTCAGTAACGTTTTTACTCTCTGCTTTACTAGTTGAGAATAGCTTTTTCTCGTTGTCTAGTGGATGGGTTTGCTTTGTTGACTTGTGGGCGGTTGTTTGTGCATGCTTTTACGCCTTTTCTTCACACTTTGTTTAGAATACCTCTTTCTGGCTGGTGTGCGGGTGGGGGTTTGTTTCTGCTTTTCTATATTGAATTCTTATCCATGCTAGTGGGATGAATCAACCTATTCGGATAATTTTTCAATGTCTCTCTCTGACGATATTGAGATATGCATGATTATTTTTCTCTTTATCGTCGCCATTCGTATTCTCGTGGCTATCTTCAATCAGCTCAGGATGGATGATTAAACAAGAGGAATCCTCATCCTTTGAGTCATCCTCTGAATCTTCTGATTTTTTTCTGGATCGTCCATGCGATGGTATGTTAGGTGGTCTAAGTGGTTCGACTGCATCATTATTTCTCGACCTTGTAAAAGTTTTGGCTTCCGGTTTTGTGAAAGGTGGTGGGCAATACCTGGTTGCTATTGTTGTTGCTGTGGTAACTTCTAGGATCTATCTGAATTCTGGCCTGGTTTTTCCGAGGATCCTCCGGCTGGTTTTCTAACGTCCCAATTTTCAGGACATTTTCAAATTTTCCGGTTGACTGTCATGTCAGATGATCTGTCCTTTTTGTATTTTAACTCTCTGACCATCTATAAATGGAGAATTTAGGTAGATTGTGGTAGGTTCCGCAGATATCCGAGAAGTGGATTGGGATTCCCACTTCTTTCTGATGTATTGATGACTCTTTTGCCACGGACTCTGCTTCTGACTGTCAATGATCTTTCCAAGTCTCTCGAGGCTTATATGTTGCGACTTTTTTATTTTCACATTATCTATCTGTCATGGTTGCTAATTATGGATGGTCTGTCAACCGGACTCAAATACTGACATTCTGATCAGGTAATCCTTCTAAGGTCTATTTATCTTCATTAATTTATGGAAATGGTGATTACTACTAATGGAAGTGGCGGCAGTATGCATTCATTGGTCTGATATCATCTGATCTGGCCTTCCTGGTCTTCGTTTTTACATCGTGCTTCAATCTGTGACTTTCACATGGATTTTCTACGTGGAAAATCCACGGAATGATCCGCCTCCTCTGACGGCAACAGCGGCGGCGGGGGTGGATCGGATATGATCTGGGGTTGATGCAGATGACCAGAGATGCTCAGTGGTGGCTGCGGGCATTTTATGGTGTAGTGGTTGTGCAACGTACACGTGAATGAATGATCACATGCTGGATTATTCTGGATTAAGCTATAGGGATATGTGACTTTGCTATTCTAGTTACATCGCTATTTATGGTCTTAATTGTAGTATTCTTGGTTCTTTGAATAATCTATTATGGTCTGGGTGGTTGGTGGGCTGACGACACCAGAAGATGGCGGCTTTCTGGCTTCGCAGATGAAGTGACTCCTAGCATGGTGTTGAGGTAATTTAAAAATGGGCGGTAACAGATACAAGACATCGATGATTGATAAGGCAGAAGGTGACGGTTGTGCTTCCACCTATGATTTTGATGTGGACGATGCCATTATCAAACAAGCATTACAAGATTCTTCTGCTACTAAGGTAAATACATTGCGTCGGCCTAGAAGGCATAATCGTCAGGGCAAGAGGAACATCTTTAGACATAAGATGGATATCAAAGAAGTTTGCCTGGATGAGGAAGATCTTACTATTCGAGTGGAAAGCTTGCAGAGAAGGGTTGTTATGTGTAGATGGGTGTTTCCTGATAGAGAGGATTTTGACACAGCTTCTTGGGTCGATCAGAAGTGGTCTTCCATTATTGGCTACTCGCCCAAAGTAAGTAAGCTTCTCAATGGGTGGTTCGGCATCCATTTTATGGATGAGAGGGACGTTTTCAAGATCACGGGTAGGACATGGGTACGTGGTCGAAGTTTCATGCAAATCATTCCGTGGTATCTCGGCTTTAACCCGGTTCTGGAGGCTCCGCAAAGTAGGGTGGTTTGGGTCAAGCTACCAGGACTACCATTAGAGTTCTGGACTCTCAAGGCGCTGCGGACAATTGGGGACTCAATTGGCTCCACTAAGTATATTGACCCTAGCATTGTTGGGGCATCTGATAAAAGGATTGCCTGGCTTCTTGTAGAGATGGATTATGTGGGTGGTCTTCCAGGTGACATTGATTTACTTTGGAGCAATAGACAGCACCGTCAGCGGATTGATTTTTGGGGGATTCCTTTTCGGTGTCTAATTTGTCACAAGACTGGCCATCTCAGGGACCATTGCCCTTTCTGGCTGCGCATTGCTCGGGCGGACCAGGCTCAAAAGGTGGTGGGTGATTGCTGTCTACACACCACAGTTTCGGGCTTGGCGGGTGGCGCCCATACAGATATTTCGGCCCATACGTCTACTGATGAAGAAGCATATAAATCTGTTGAGGGTCAATATGATTTTTCTATTCCTGACTCTGTGGTCCCATCTAATATTGCTAGTCATCCTTCTGTTGGTCGTAACCTCTATAGGGTTCTTGAATCTCAGACTGATAAGGGGTCAAACTCTGCCCTTTCATAGCCCTTTAACCTTCGGGATGACCTTGATGCCCCGGTCTCATGTCCCACCTTCGCTCCCACAGACTCTACTTTCCTCGGTAATAATCCCATTACACACTCTGTTCATAGGAAGCAGACAGAATCCTCTAAAGGGACTCCGGCCTACTTTATCAGTGCCGACAAACATCCTATGGTTCCTATCCTACCTGTAGGTCATCATTCACCTACAAATGACCCGCCTATATATAAACCGTCCGTGTTCTCTGGGGGGTGTCATCCAGTACATCCACTGCTATAATGTTAGATGAAATTCCTGATTATGGGAAAAATATTGTGTCTCCATATACTTCTCCCGTCAAATCTGGTCCTATTAACCTATCTGAATCTCCTAGGAACTCTATCGGGAGTGATATTGATTCCCTTTTGGGGAACCCCAACCTTGACCTGGCTGCACTAACAGTCTTTGACAAGCCCATCTCCTCACTCGTAAAACAATCTTCTGGCTTATCGACTGCTATTATTTCTATCAAGAAGAAGGCTAAGGCTGCATGTCGCCTGAATAAGGGCAAGCTGAAGTCAGTATCACTGTTCTCCGATGATGATGTGGGCCTCTCTGATGTCCCCATTGCCAAATATGATGGTCCTGATGGCTCTTCTAGGGCGCTTAGAGCAAGCTACCCTCGGCCATCGTCTTCATGACTCACATCATATCACTGAATCTACGGGGGTTGGGCGATGCCCCCAAATTCCATTGCCTAAAGGAATTTCTCATGTCTATGAATCCTATTATTTTTCTGGGCCAGGAGACTATGTCCGAACGTTCCAAGGCTATTAATTTGTTTCTTAATATTAAAAAAGGCTGGCAAGTGGCTGCGATTAGTTCATCTGGTCGATCAGGGGGTATGATTGCCATGTGGAATCCAGATTATGTTTCGTTGAAAGCTTACAGTTTCTTCGGTGGTATTTTATTATCTGGACAGCTTAGAGGCCTACAAGGTATTTTTAATCTCATCAATATTTACGCTCCATATTCAAATAGGATGGTTTTCTGGAACAGAATGCAGCTGGCAAGTATCTTATCCCTCCCAAATCTCATTATGATGTGCGATTTTAATTCCACATTAAACGCTGATGAAATATGGGGCAAATGCGCTCATTTGGATTCCCTGGCTGGGTATTTAAATGATCTCTTCGTTGCTCAAGGGTTGAAGGACATAAGACCACATCCAATTGCGCCCACATGGACTAACAAGCGTGCGGGTGATAACTTCATAGGGAAAAGGCTTGACAGGGTGATGGTTATAGATTCAATAATGGATCTTATGGGGGATCCCAGATCTATGGTATTGGCTGACGACCTCTCGAATCATATGCCAATTTCTTTTACATGGTCCTGCTCCGAATCTGTTCCTGGGCGTCCTTTCAAATTTAATAGAATATGGCTTGAGGACTCCGAATACACCAGCATTGTTGAAGGGATTTCGAGGGTTGATCGTGATATGCCATTTTCTAGGGATTGGGAATTCTTTCATCACAGATTGCAGAAAGTAAAGGCCGCTTCTAAGTCATGGGAACGAAAGAAGAAATTGGAACTTAGGACTGAATATAGGGATATTCAAAGGCAGATGGAGTCGATTATCTCTTCTTTCCTCTCTTGCTATCCCGATGAGCACACAATAGAAAATCTTATGAGGTTGGGCGAAAGGAAAAGAGAAATTCTGAGGATAGAGGAGATCACTTGGCGGCTGAAGAGCAGGATTACATGGCTGGCTGAGGGGGATCAGAACACAAAATATTTCCATAAGTGCGCAAATGGACGAAAAAAATAGGAACGCCATCTGTTCTATCAAGAGGGCGGACAACTCCGTCGCCTATAAAAACCATGACATCCAGCAAGAGGCGCTAGCACACTTTACATCTTTCTACTCAAAACAGGACGGGATCTGCAAAGATAATCAGGTATGGCTGCTGGAACATGTCAATCGCTTCTTTGATGA
This sequence comes from Pinus albicaulis, assembly GCA_034641835.2. Lineage (NCBI taxonomy): Eukaryota > Viridiplantae > Streptophyta > Pinopsida > Pinales > Pinaceae > Pinus > Pinus albicaulis. The sequence continues at coordinate 134,419 of JAXQQM020080062.1, forward strand.
TGACGCTATTTCTTCATTGGATGCTACTGTTACAGGGAATGAAGTTTTGAAGGTCCTGAAATCCTTTTCCAAGGATAAATGTCCAGGGCCTGATGGGTGGCCCGCGGAATTCTTTATCCACTTTTTTGACTTGATGGGAGAGGAACTCACTATGGTTGTGGAACACATTCGAATCAGGGGTTTTATGCCGGCCAATCTAAACTCTACTTTCATTGCCCTAATACCTAAGATGGATGCCCCCCAAACATTTGCGGATTTCAGGCCGATTTCTCTATGTAATGTTCTCTATAAGATCACGCCAAAGATTATTGCTGAGCGTTTAAAGGGAACATTTTCGACCTATATTTCAAAGGAACAATATGGTTTCCTGAAGGGCCGATCTATACATGATGCTACGGCTATTGCACAAGAAGTCTTACATTCCATTCACTCGGAGAAGAGGAAGGCTATTATGATGAAGGTGGATTTACATAAAGCCTACGATTCCATTGACTGGTCTTATATTAGGTTGGTGCTCATGAAGGTTGGTCTTCCAATCGGAATTATAAGGTGGATCATGTCGCGCATATCCACGGTCCGTTATGCAGTTATTATCAACAGTATCCCTACACATTTTTTCGCTGCTGAACGTGGTCTGCGACAAGGCTGTGCGCCGTCTCCACTAATCTTCATCCTAATTATGGATGGATTCAGCTGTATTATGCACAAGGCGATGCAGCAGGGATACATAAAGGGTTTCTCTTTCTCCAATTCGGTCTCATGCTCCCACTCTTTATTTTTCGATGACCTATTGTTATTCGGTATCTTGAAACGGAACCACTGATTCTACATTCACCTTATGTTTATTCGTTTTGAATCAACAACTGGCCTGGCTATCAACAAAAACAAATCATTCATCATATATGAGTTTGGTGAACTTCAGGAGATTGCCTTTATTGCAGATTTTATGGGAGTTGATTATAGAGTGGCTTCAGTCGGTTTTACATATCTCGGTTTCAAGATCAAACCATGCGGGTACAAAATCTGGGATTGGATGTGGCTGATCGACAAATTTCGTAGAAAGATTTTTATTTGGACACATAGATGGTTGTCCTTGGGGGGTAGACTCATTATGATTCAAGCGGTGCTCTCTCGTAATGATCACTACAAGAAAAAATCACATTGGTGAGGGTCATGCTTGTGACGGACTTTTAAGGTCCGTCACCAGTGTCACATATGGTGACGGCCTTTAAAAAACCGTCACTGTAAGTGTATATAGTGATGGTCCTTTATGGTCCGTCACCAAAGACATTTTCAATGACACTTTTGGTGAGGGTTGTTAAAGGCCCGTCACTAATTCTCTCTTTGGTGACACTTCTAGTGACGAACTTTTAATAACCCTCACCAATTCTCTTTTTGTTACTTTTGGTGACGGTCAAAAAATGTTCGTCATCATTGATCATTAAAAAACCGTCACTGTAAGTGTATATAGTGATGGTCCTTTATGGTCCGTCACCAAAGACATTTTGAATGACACTTTTGGTGAGGGTCGTTAAAGGCCCATCACTAATTCTCTCTTTGGTGACACTTCTAGTGATGAAGTTTTAATGACCCTCACCAATGCTCATTTTGTTACTTTTGGTGACGGTCAAAAAATGGCCGTCATCATTGATCATTCTAATGAGTTTTTGATGACGCTATGTACCTGTTAATATATTTTTTTGTCAAAAGTTAACGATTTAATACCATTATTGTGGAGTATTTTTTATAATATGTCCAAAGCCATAGTGGTTAGGGTCAGTGAATTTTTTAGAAGTAATTAGTGTGTATCATTTCCCTCAAGTAATAACTAGTCAAATAGAGATTTCCTAGTCAACATATGATTCATATATATTAAGTTTATTATCTAGAAAATTCCATTTAGATAAAGTTCCACTATAGTGTGTAGGAAATATATTATTTAATACATAATCAAGCTTTGACAATTCTATTAATGAGAAAGACCTAACGATCCTCACCAATCTGGGCAAGCCTTAAATTAATGCTTTGGCACACATTAACATTTCTTAGCACCCCACATGTATTGGAACATCTTTGTACCTAGAACATCTTGTGATGACACTTACGCCCAAGCACATGGTGACATGCGCTAGCACAACATCGTACTCTACTAACATGTGTTGGCATGCTGCATATAGTCCCTAGCATGCCTTGGAACACCTTGGTTGAATGCATTGACATACATTAGCACTTGGCACACAATGCCACTTGGCATGTATTAGGACCTATTATTAGTGTGCCTAGCATGCCCCTTTTTAAAAAGATAAAGTCCTGACTTATTAACCCTCTTATTGGTTCTTCCTTTTGTTGCCTTGACACATATTGACATACCCTGGTCCCCTGCACCACATCCTTAGCACCCAACATGTATTGGCATATCTTGGCACTATTAATTGGCACATGATATAATTAGCACACCCTGGAACTCCAAAGCACACTTTGGGAATTCTTGACATGCCTTGATATTCCCTAGCATGCCTTACCAATGCTTAGCATAACTTGTCAGTCCCTCCTTGGCATGACAACTAACACTCATTAACACTAGTCTCTGGCGCACGTTCCTCATATTCATTAACTTTCATGAATTTTTACTTAGTGCTCCCTTAATGTTTTTTCCTAGCAATCCTTAACACTCATGAACATGCATTATCACTCTCTAGCACACTTTAGCACTCTTCAACATTCCCTTCCACTTCATAACATGCATAACACTAGTTCCTGACACATATTGGCGCTTGGTACGTGTTGGTGCTTGGAAAGTCTTAGCATGTGTGGAATACGTTGAGATGCCTTGGTATGATTTGGCATGGTTTAATATTAAATTTATTTGTGATTATCAGTTTTTGGAAAGTAGATGAGAAGCAACAAAGGAATACTTGGCACTTAGAATGCACTAAGACTTTGCACTTGGCACCTATTGTTGCCTAGTGTTGGTGTGCCTAGCATGCCCCTCTTGGAAAAGGTAAATTGATGACTTATTACCCTCTTATGTGTTCATTTCCTTGTAGTTTAAATTTTTTCTCCCTTTTGTTGTCTTGACATTCCCTGACATGCATTGACACACCCTTGCACATCTTGGCATGCCTTATCACTTAGCACATATTAGCATGTTTGACATGTATTCCCACTATCTGGCACATCAAGGGGGTGAAGAGAGATGTAGTCCTAAAGCAGGTCGAGTACGAGGGCGAGTAAGGGTTGCTAAAGAGAAGTCATGATCATCCTCCAAGAGCAAGATCATCATGTGAGTGTTCAGAAGAATGTTACATACCTTAAGGGTCGGTTTGCGCTAGGAAGTAGGATGGCATATTGTTGGTTCTCTTCTGGCAGATCGAGCTTAAGAGAGGTTTCTCATGAGAATCCGGGCATGTGATTTCAATGGTGTCTTTGTGTGAAGGCCGCATCAAATTCTGAAATGTTGAAATTTGCAACAAGAAACAGTGAGATTGGCAACCAGAAAGGACAAAAAAAAATGCACCCACACTGGTGAGGAATTTTGATGCACTAGGAGTGAGGAATGTGGGGCGTCTAATTTATTTTTCCCTTAAATAAATTGGACAATAAATTGTAATTTCATCTCATAACAACTTGTGTTAGTTAATTAAGTCATGATGACTGAGTTAGCTCAAGAAATTCAAGTACTTGAGGGTCTAAGATGAGGCATCTAGAGGGATTCTAATATTTTTTGGGTCTAGTTGAAATTGATGCATTAGTGGGGTGCAAGTGTAATTAACTCAATTAAATGTGTTAAAATCAGTTTAACTGGTTCTAACTAAGTTATGAGCTAGCGAGAGGTCCAGTGAATTAAATTAGATTTAATTCACACTGAGTGATCAATCATATAACTGATAATTCGCTATTAATAGTTGTATGCATGTCAGTTTCGAGGAATACCCAGTTGAGACAAAGGTTAAAGGGAACATAACTATCAGTTGTATTCAGAGAAAATTTCCCATGTGAAATTATAAAGTCATTGGGATTCCATAATGGATTATGCAATCAAGGAAGATTGATTTTCCTAATTAATAAGCAGTTAATTCCCTAGCTAGGATTGTATGAGCAAGGCAGGCTGAAGTAAGGATCAGAATTGGCTAAGTACTAGACCGAGTTTGCCTAGATCAACGAGAGACAATTGACAGAGTGTCGGAGAATCTCATGAGAGATTAAGCATTAATGTTTTGTTTCATGATTCCTTGACTGAATACACAATAGAGATAGAGGGCCTTTGAGCAGTTTCTTTCCCCAAATACATCATGTTGTTCTGTGATTGATAATTTATTTCTCTTACTTATATGTGATTTTGCGATCGTGTTTTGTTTCCGTAAATTGTAGGAAGGATTCAATATCTTGTTTTAGTATATTACAAGATTAGATTGAATCTTGTTGGTTAGATTTTCTACATGGTATTAGAGCAGAATTTTTTTAGGCGGCGAGTTTGCATAGAATATTTGAATATTTTGGTGTAAAATTTTCAAAAAAAAATAGGCTATTTGGATTCCTTGCGAAAATCTACCGAAATAGAAAAAAAAAATCGGTCAAATCGGAGCTCGGATGAGGGAGATATCATCGATTTAAAATCAACTCTTTTTTAGAAACTTTTTGTAACGTCGGGACAATTACACTGTGCGCGAGTCAAGAACCTATATGTAATTGAGGTACCAGATGCATGCAAAGCTTTGAGGAGAAAGGCAAAAGTTAGAGACTTGGTGGTTTAAAGGGAGCATAAATACCTCTTAACATGAATCTTCATGAGAAGCGGTCTCAGAAGGTTGTGGAGTAGTTGCCACAATTGGAGAAGCAGAGAGGAGACTGAGTGGAAGCATCCACTCAAGTAGAGACCTCCATGAGGGGGAAATTTCGAGCCAGATGGGAAGAGGGAGCAGCCATACCCGGAGGTGTAAGCTGGTGGGGTGATGTGTAGACATAATCCCACGATAAGAAATTTGGGCAAGGTCCATTGAGATGGTGTGTGATCTCATGGATCGAACCTGGCTACGAGGAGCCACAGTACAATAGTAGTAGGAAGGATCAGTTAAATTGATGTCGTCAGATGTCAGCAAGACAGAAATCAGAGTCAGATGTCAAATACTGGATCACAAATTAGAGTTAGCAATAGTTCAAAGGGCACGGATGCAGATGTCAGCAGCAGCGCAGAGAATCCAGTACTAGACAGATGCAGTAGCTAGCAGCAGTCAGAAGATTCTGATGACAGATGCATTATACTGAGTAATTTGTTCGGAGGCTATTCATTTTTAGGACTTGCAGGTGCAAACAACACTAGATAAGTGTAGCATGCAGAACATTCCAAAAGTACCGAATGGAGATAGATTGAATTCCTTTCTTGTTGAGAGGGAGTATTGAAATTTGCAACAAGAAATAGTGAAATTGGAAACTAGAAAGGACAAAAAAAATGCACCCACACTAGTGAGGAATTTTGATGTACCCGGAGTGAGGAATGTGAGGCGTCTAATTTATTTTCCCCTTAAATAAATTGGACAATAAATTGTAATTTCGTCTCATAACAACTTGTGTCAGTTAACTAAGTCATGATGATTGAGTTAGCTCAAGAAATTCGATTTAAGGTGATCGAGGTGGATATTGGTATCCACCCGCCTATTCCACTTGGGCCCTAGCCATTGTCTCTTTCAATTTTTCAATTTCCTTAATTATAGCACAGTTTACTATTTTTGTCAGTTTTTCAGGTCCTGAACTTCCGAAGCCATTTTGAGGCCCCAAACGACGTTTTTTGGGCAAGAAAGGTTTAGCGATTTCATAGAAATCGCATTAGCAGTTGTAGTCCTCGAAGAGATCTTTCTAACAAGGTATCATGTGCATCAAACGAAGATCATATGACCAAGTTACGACCCCGGAAAGTTGGCTGCCCAACTAACGCCAACGGCGCCCATAAACTCTTGGTGTTACATCTCCTCGGGTTAGGGTTTTGATTGTTTAGGATTTTATCTTATTTTTAAATAATAAAAAAGACCCTTCATCCTTATTGTAACACAGTTCAAAGGAACATAACTATCAGTTGTATTTATAGAAAATTTCCCATGTGCAATTATAAAGTCATTGGGATGCCATGATGGATTGCGTAGTCAAGGAAGGTTGATTTTCCTAATTAATATGGAGATAATTCCATATGAATTGCGTGAGCAAGGCAGGCTGAAGGAAGGCTGATAATTGGCTAAGTATTAGACCGATTTTTCCTAGATCAACAGGAGACAATTGGCAGAGTGCTAGAGAATCTCAAGAGAGATTAAGCATTGTATTGTTTCATGATTCCTTGACTTAATACAAAATAGAGATAGAGGGTTTTGAGTAGTTGCTTCCCCAGATACATCTTGTGTTGTGCAATTGATAACTTGTTTCTCTTACTTATATGTGATTGTGTGATCGTGTGTTGTTTCCACAAATTGTAGGAAGGATTCAATATCTTGTTTTAGTACATTACAAGATTAGATTGAATCCCGTTGGTTAGATTTTCTACATGAAATAGAAGAGAGGGTTGATACCATCTTGCCTTGTGGTGGTTAGTAGGTCGCAAGGTCTGTGATAAAGACCAACATAAATGGAGGAGGGCTTGCACCGTAATTAGAGCCATAACAGAAGTCGACACAGGTGTAATATTGACTTATTTAACACTAGTTTGAGGGTCGACATTGAGATCTGAAGTTCATGTCAAGATTCAGTCAAAGAAATGCCCAGAATCTATGGATCCATATGAGCTAGGTCGTGTCTCTTATGGAGGCAAGAGTTGTGTTTTTTCTATGTGTGGATAGGTTTTGTTCTACAACAATTAGAAGTACATAAGTATAATGCCCTAGTTAGGACAGTTTCCTAGCATGTTTAGTTCATAAGGTATGCCCTTAAGACTGTGACAAATTTGCGTAGAAGAAGACAGGTTGTGACCCTTAGAGCGAGGTTTATTTCTGCAATAAAGACCACAGATTTGGAAGATGGTTTGCAGATTCAATATGTGTGGAGACAATAGATCCAAAGGAGGGTGGAACCTGAGCAGAAGATTGAGCATGCAGAAGAAATGTGCCATATGGAGAATGGATTGACATGTAGAGGAGTTGATTTTGGTGGACTTTCCATAGAGTTTTAGACAAATATCTGAAGAAACCTATAAAAAATTAGTAAATGGACTGTTAGTGGCTGATTTGTGACCCCAGTTCAGTCATCTACAGATTGTTAGAAGTATGATAAGAGGAGTAATTCATATCTGTTCGTAGATTGGACAACAAAGATCAAATTGTTGATACACAAGAACAGTGATCTTGAGAGGACTCAAACCCTTGTTAGGTGGCAGATTTGAAGAGCCCTAGATGAAGACAATATTGTGTGGCCCTAGATCAGTAAAAATAATTGATTGTGGTTGGGCAGATTGATGGTAGTCCAAGTACAATTGGAGGGTTGTTAGATTACTGTCAAAGAAGAGCCCTGACTCTTGTTCTGGTGAAGGACAACAAAATTGGTAGAAGCGTAGGTGTATAGGGCCTAAGGATGTGCAGACTTTCAAGGACTAAAGTAATAGTCAAGTGGGCGAACCAACTAGCCCTAGTTCACTATATTGTAGAGGATTGATTCAGAGAGAAGAAGGGCAGCCTCCATAGCCCTGGACTTCTCATCTTCGAGCTGTAATATGGCAAAAGTGGGCATACGAAAGAGTTGTTCACAAATGGAATTGTAAACAACTTGTTACCATTCAAACTACTAGTGGACCTAAAAGGTGTTCCTAAGAGGGCAATTGCTAGGACAAGGGAAACGATGGAGGCTTAGCCCATTGTCACCACAACTAAGGCTCTGTGCTCTTCATGGAATTTCACCGATGGGTGGAGTCTCGGTAGTTTAGGAAGTCACTTGTAGAGTATTGGTCAATGAATAGGTGGGAAGTGACCCTCGAAACCCTTTCTCTAAGATAAAATAAAGAGTGGGACTTGCTTTCCTTCTAAGCAAGTGAATTTATCTTCTAGGGAGAGAAGAGGGGGATTGAAGGGTTGAGGGAGAAGAAAAGGACTTATGAAGGAAGTTCTCAATCCCTAAAATCCTTTGGGAACATGGATTCCCAAATGGTCCTTGATGAAAGGCCTTTGACACCAAATGGGACCACACGGGGCCAAGTGGACCCAGCCCAGGTTCGGGGATGGAATTTAGCAACCAATGATGTTCCTATACTGGAAAGGTTAGGGGAAAGGATCAGACAAGATTTTTTACTTCGATAGGTCAAATTGATCCTACTAGGTTCTATCCTTGGGACCACCTAGGCAAAACTTGATCCTAGAGCTAGGGCTTGAGGTATCTGAATATTCCACCATCGGAATTGGCCCAAGTTTTGAGGAGAGTGAGGGTACCCAACAATGCAACTGCCTCTAGGAGATAGAAGTTTTCCTCTAGCTAGATTCTTAGGAAATTGTTGCCCTAGGTGACCTAATGGGGTTAGACCTAGGGAATGTGAAAATTTTCTTTAACTCTAAATCTCCAAATTCATCAAATTATATCCTGTATTCAAACCTGATCCTCTATGTTAGCCATTCTGAAGATAAGGCTGATAACTTACTATAGAACCATCACCTACATGTAGTGATCTTATTCTGTGAGAAGACAACCTACTTTCGAGAAGACACGGAAAGGTAAACACTCTCTGCCAAGATTTTCCATACAACCTAGGTTGAGCAACCACATATACATCACCAATTTTTTCTCTTCAGATTTGTGACTTAGAAGAGCTTTGTCTGACCACCTCCGGGTTGCTCCCAGAGTCACCCAAGCAAGCCCTCTTAGCATCATCCTCTTTCTGTAGTACCTAATTAGTAATTTAATTAACCATAACAGTTTCTTGATCATGTAGGTATTTCAAATATATTTCCAATAAGCATAAATCTTTCATGTTAAACAATCACGTCAAAAGACTTTAGACTATGATGCAAAAAATACAAAGAAACCTCACCAACACTCAAAGGACAAACAAATTCAAACCTCTACAAAGTATAAATAGATATCTGATAAAATTCATTCCACCACAAAAATGTGCTTAACTAAAGAAAATTCTAATTACTGTTCTTTCAAGACAAAGCTTTCAAGGGCGGTGATGTTATAAACATACCCCTAACACCTCGTGAACAATCAATGTGTATAAGTAGACCATCATAAGGCTAATTTTAAACATCATTATTATCATTTTATAAATCATTTTTATCAAATCAACAAGAAGCAAGCAACAATTGCATTCAGTTCCACTGAAGCAAAGTATATGGCAGTTTCATATTCTTATTATGAAGCTATCTAGATTTGCAACTTGATTGTAGAGTCAACCAATCACTTGTTGAAGCCCAATATTGTCTCATGTGAGAATCAAAGTTACATCAAGCTCTATGAAAATCCAATGTGTCATAACCATTTCAAACACATTGATATTCAATACAATTCCTAAGATTCCAAGTTCATTAGGGAGTTGGTAGTGTTGGACCACATTCTGACAAAGTTGCATATGGTTAATAGTTTGACAAAGCTCCTAACAAAGGGGAAGTTTCACATGGTTAACGCTAGTCATATCTGTAGAAGGAATATTATAAGCATAATTTACTAGAAAAACAAAAGAACATTATCAAAGGAATAGTCATGAGAATGCAGGTTGCACAAAGGATATCTACATGTATAGGATTTTCTAAAAGTTTAAACACCAGCCCAAGGAAAGAAAATCAAGGGAAGGGCTTGTTGCTTCATCAAAGCACTGATCCTAAGATTTGCCTAACAGAAACAGAAAAAAAAAAATGCAGCAAACCAGAATTTTCCTGCTATGAAATGACGGAAATATTGCAGACTGGACACTTGTTTTTCTAAAGCAACCACTGCTTGATGCAGGCCTCGTGATAATTGTGACTGCACTTTAAACTGCCCAGCTCATATCTTTCTAAATACTCTTCTTGTACAAACAATTCATACCATCATTTTCATACTTTGATTTACCATCATTAGCAAGGGTTTCCATATGTTTTTGAATCTGAAGAGGGAGAAAATTTTACACTTTAAAACTACCAACTAAACCTATAAATCTACAAACAAATTTTAAAGTCCAAGCCTGCTTCATTCTTTGATAATCTTACTGATTACTCTCTTTTTCAGTGATGTTTGCATTATGCCTTGAAAAATATAAGGTAACTTGGTGTGAAATTGTAAATTGATAATTCCAGCGGGCAACATTTCAAGACTTATGGACAAGAAGTGGACATATATTAGTTACTGCATTCAAAGAAAAGTCCTCCCCGCAGATATTATAAATACCTGGAAAATGCTGCATTTGACTTCAATATCCATACTCTGGGAAGCATACTCTGTTTTTGAGGAGTACAAGCTTTTCTCTAAACACTTGGAAATAGTCTCCTCACTAAGTCATGTGCTAACATCCTTACGATGTACGATGTATTTCTGTAGTTTTTTTATTAAAAACAATAGAGATTTATGCAAATAAGTGTGCATTCACATTATTTGTGAATGCATTCACATTATTCACAATAGAGATTTATGCTGATTGGATATTATTTGTGCTAATCACATTTTATATTAATGTTAGCAGCATAGTAAGAAGCATAAAAGAGAGGCAGAAATTTGATTGTGTGCCATGTTAGGTTCTGGAAATGCTATAACATGTGAGAAGCAATGAACCAAAACCTCTCATTGCAATTATGAACCAAAACATAGTGCCATAACACTTACCTTATGTGACCCTGAAATATTGATTTGTGCATCAAATTTGTGGACATTAGTACATATAGACAGTGAACCTATCTACCCTACAGTGATATGACCTTGAAATTTGAGTATACTTGACTGAGATATCATATTTGACAAAGTTTGATACATTGACATATTGCCACGATGTATTGGTCTTAACATTGACACATTCAACCTCCATTGACATTGAAATTACACATAGACCACAATGTAAGATAGACCTTTGGCATTTAGACTTCACAAGTGTTTTGGGCATTGATATGTTGACCTCAGGTTAGTAGTAGTATCCAATGTCCTTGAGCTAGTTCATCCTACATCTTAAATCTTAGACCCTAAAACTTTAAATGCATTATACCAAAATGTGAAGGCTTTAAACCTTGAACCCTGCTTATTAAGAAATCTGAACACTAAAATACCCTTTAAAGCCCCAAAATCCGTGATGGACATTGGTTAAAATTTCCTCAAGAGATATCCAACCTGTCTACAAGGGTAGTTATGCACACAGATATTCATAAATAGCCCATTGTAAGTTCACATTCCATACTATGACCCAATTACCTTTTGAAAATGACTAAAAGCATTGCAGTATGCTTAAATAGCCCATTGGACATGCACATTCCATACTATGACCCAATTACCTTTTGAAAATGATTCTAAGCATTGTAGTATGCTTTAAGAAATGACCTTTTGAAAACGATTGTAAAAAAATGGTGAAACACTTTAGGAGCTTTTGGCATTATAGATAAACTGTACTTAAGGACTCTTTGATATCTCTTGGAAATACAAGAGAAATGATTCTGAGAATCATTGTAGTATGCTTTAACTGGTCTTTTGAAAATGATTCTAACAAAAAAGGTAGCAAACTTGAGGAAGTTTTGGCATTAGAGATAAACTCCACTGAAGGACTCGAGATATATCTTAGAAAAATAAATTTGTTCTAAATTACTAGGAGGCTGTTAGAAAGGCTTTTGCAGCTTCACGTACATTCAAGTTCCATATATCAATTAGGGGCCATGGTCTGATCTACACTTTGACAGAGGCAAACTTCATTTCACTATATCTATATCGCAAGGAGATGCAAGTTTTTTGTGGGAAAGGGATTTGAAGATTATTGATCATCTGTGAAAGTAATAGACCTCATTGAAATCTACCATATGTGCACTCCATATTGCTGCATCTAGAGTTGATTTCCTCCATAGGAAGTCTAATACGAGTCAAGTTGTCTTTGTGGCATAACTAATAATATATGAAAGGAATAGTTTTCATGTAATAGTATTGACTAACAAGCATTCATTGTAGGCATATTAACATTCACCCCTTGAAAAAATTCATTCTTTAAATTTGCCAATCACTTTAGTTATTCAGATGAATCTTCCATTGGAATTGGTCAATAATTTCACAGAAAATATGGGAAAAAATAGCAATAGGATTAATAAAAGCTGCATTTTTTTCTTGCTTGAGGCTTTACTGATAAATGCTATTAAAAATTGAGTATCAAAATGCACTGCAGATTGAATCCTTACTGTTGTTCAAACACTGTCATCCACTGCAATATGTGGCATCATCCATTCTATTTTCGGAGGTCAGCCTTTGTTAATTCTTGGGGTGGCTGAACCTACTGTGCTTATGTATACATTCATGTACAACTTTTCCAAAGATAGAGAAGACTTAGGCCCAAAGTTGTTTCTGGCTTGGGCAGGGTGGTATGTACTTCAAATTTGATCACCTTGTGTCAACAAGTTACAAATTCATTCTAAATTGCAATAGTAGAATGTTTGATACCTGCAGTACAATGTATTTATGTAGTATTTTTATTAAGAACAGTACAGATTTATGCAAATAAGTGTGCATTCACATTAAATAACTACAAGTACTCTGCTGATTATACACAGGGTATGTGTGTGGACTGCATTCTTGTTGGTTTTGCTGGCCATTCTGGGTGCATGCTCAGATGTAGAAGTTGATAAAGGATTCTGCATGCATGCTCATAACGGATACTTTTATTTGACTACCTTCTAGAAGACTTTAGAAAAAGGGTGTAGAAGTTGATAGGTTTAGTTTGATAGATGCCAACTTAAATCCGACTTAATTCTACCTCCAAAGAAAGAGGGTGATAGCGATACGGGAGGTGAGATTGTGTAGGAGTGTTCAATGGGATTTTTCCTTCAAAATGGAGGAGACAACAGTCTGATATTGTACCAACAGAGGTACTAAAATCTGAAAAATGAATTGAAGTTGAAGGCATGGAACATAACGTTGTTACCATCCTAAAATATCAAGTTGTAAAATTTTAAACTTCCATATTGAGGGGGGTGAAATTTAGGTATAAGTGAATTGTCCATCAGGTACTGTTTGTAATTACTCTTGCCAATGATGCTCATTAAGATCTAGGGATGTCGTCCATGTATGGTCTTGAGACAGCTAAGTTCTTTGTTTGAATTTCTGAATAAATGTCATTTATCAAGAGAACCATCAGACTCTTCCAATTGTGCTTCACAAATTTATCTTTTAAGGTTTGAAACTTTGAGTTCGATATAACATTCATATTGAATTTACCTTTATTCATGGTGCTTCTCATGAACAAAACATTTTCTTGTATTTATTTCTTTTGTGTCTACCTATACAAAGGAGGTGTTTGATAATGCTTGCACTAATTTTCTACATTGGGTTTACCATCTGATCTGTTGAGATTTCTTATATCTTTTACATGTAGCTGAACGTTTTGTGGTTTTACTAGTTTATTGAGAGGCATCAAAGAAGTTTTGGCATTAGAGATAAACTCCACTAAAGGACTCGAGATATATCTTAGAAAAATAAATTTGTTCTAAATTACTAGGAGGATGTTGGAAAGGCTTTTGCAGCTTCACATACATTCAAGTTCCATATATCAATTAGGGGCCTTGGTCTGATCTACACTTTGACAGAGGCAAACTTCATTTCACTATATCTATATCGCAAGGAGATGCAAGTTTTTTCAGTGAGGGGTTTCATCAATCAGTTTGTAGATACATGGCTGTAGGTTCATTTTATTGCCTTTAAATAATAACAGAGATATACAGTGATATGAAGAGGCTGAATAAACTCCAAACCAGGAACCCTAATATATATATTTTGCATTTAGAAAGAGAACACAGTGACTGATAATTTGTAGCAGCAAGGAAATATCACATGTATAAATTGTCCAAGACCTGGAAACATTATGAGAATGCTCCAGAACAGCTCATATTGAATGGACATTAAATGTAAAGGGCACATATACTGGTGATATAACATCAACAACACTTTGAAATATATTTAAATATGTCCACTACTGATATCAGAACTTAAAAATGCCCCAGGCTGTAGGATAAAGGCACAAGGAACCAATTGTATACTCAGCCTTCAAGGACTCTTGTCTCTGTCTCCTTGGTAATGGAAATCAGTCTTCTAAAATGAAGATATACCGGCAACAATACCCCTAAGAAAGCAACTCGATTTCTGAGATTTAAGGCAGGGATAACCTCTGTAAAATATATCCTCAATCCACGGGAAATGTATGACAGCTCTGTCCTCAAGCAGGGAGTGTCGTCCTCCACAATGTGTGGGTCCTGGGTCTGCAAATAAACACAACCAGCCACACTTACGGTGACTCGCAGCCCTCCTCAAAGGATATTCTCTGCAATGTTTTAAAACTCTGACTCGGGTTCAGAACTAGCCGAGGGTCAACTCCGACTCCGACTCAGTATCTACTATCAACTCGGCTGGTTTGATTTCAATGACTCGGTCTTTGTAAAAAATACATTAAATATTTATTTTTTTTATAAAAAAACATAATTTTAAATATTTTCATTCATGTTTCCAAACACAAAGCATTAGAATATAGAGAGAAGACAACACATGAAAAAAGTAGGCTCCTGAATATATCAAAATGGCACCCAGTGCACTATCCAATACATTTAATATATAGAGATCAAAAGAAAAACACAACCGAGGCTCTAAATGGCCTCACTGAAAAAATCAATAGTTGTTCATTTCACTAGTTGTTCTCTACAAGAAAAGTGAGAAGTAGAAAGAGCTTCATTAATGGGATTAAAGACCATCACCCTAGTTTTACTAACTTTAGCACCAGGTGTCTAATATCACAAAACCAACCTAAGGAGTCAACTTGACACTAAAATCTTCCTAGGGATGAGGCCAAAAGAACTGCTTGATCTGCAAAAGGGAGCAGTGACATCAAAACATGATGAGGAATCACACTCTCATTAGCATATGCAAGCTCCTTAAGGACTTGTTCCAGCTTATCAATTTAGATTCCAAAGTGTAAGAGAGAGAGTGCATATGTTCCTAATAAGCCAAATGTGTGCTTCCTTGAGCATCAAAAACAAAGGAATAAGAAAAATATCAAAATGAAGAAAGAAGTTGGCAAATATCTATCATTAGCAAGTGCAAGATGGATAATTTAAATGGTTTCATAGTTGTTTAAGCCTTAATTGAAAGGGATTCTGGCTATCATCAAAAATCACAGAAAGCTTGCAACCCTTACACAACATTTACAAAGCATGATAAGACAATATATATCCAGCGTGATAAGGTTTATATATCCAGCTTACAAACAATAACCAAACAGTAGCAAGAACATTGTAGTACATTTGATGTAAAAAACATATAGCTTAGAGAAGTATAATAGTAATCATGTATCCAACATCTTAACCATGATATTAATCACAAGTAAGCTATCACAATCTGCGTCCAGAATCCTCAAATGTTTGGGATAGTAATTTACCAATTCATTGTTCTCTCTCAATCATTGATCAATTCAATGTCACTACTCTTCCAACATATAAAAGTGTTAAGTGCATCTGCTAAATACTCGAATTGACTACTTCTACGTTTAAGCTTAATTTCACAATCCGAATCAACCAAGATTGATTGTGGGCACACAAAATAATATCCTTCTCCTAATACTTCTCCATTGGGCATGACAAAATTTGGTTCAGTGTTTTTTATGTAACCCTTTGCAACCTTCACTTGACCATTAAAATATGTAAGTGAACATTTTTTCCCGTTCAATCCTGTATTTGAAGGTAGTAATTGTGGTTGACCCTGCAAATAAACAAATTCTTGTAAGATTCCATAGAATAAAAAGATAATATTAAAAAATAAAATAAACAAGTATAAAACTTACCCGTGTTATTAAGTCACCAATTGGGTCATGAACAGGTTGTCCTGAAGTCAATGGAGTTTGTTCTAGTGAAGCCTGACTAAGACTTAAGGAAATCTGCTAAAAAATAAATAGTTTGAATGTGATACCATGAAATCAGAAGATGAACGGTTAAGCTACATAAATAATATTTCATTAATTACATATCTACAACAATACAATCATGTTCATATTGGCATGTGCTTTTAAAATTTCAATCTTCAAAGATGGCATACATCAACAATTAAATATCCTACACGTAATTCTTACATTGTTGGTTGGTTCTGGATTAACTCGACCATTTTCTTTTCCCGCCTCCGTGGCAGCTTTCCATTGCATTAATTCTTCAACAGTTGCCTTCAATATTCCAAGTTCCTTGTCTTTTTCTTTCAATTTTTCTTCTGTATTATGTAATTGCCTCTTGTAAGCACGGTCTTTTCCAAACAAATCAGTTGGAGTGACTCCATAGCCAACCCCACGTACACGACCCCTCCTCTCAGGCCCCAAAACTATTGCAATGGCATCTTCCTTTGTTGCATATGCAGGAGACACTGAATCATTTTGTATCGATTCAATTTGTTTCTAACAAAGACAACATTTCAATAAATACATGTAAGAAACATCATTAATATTTAAAAAAGAAAAAAATTAAATAGATACAAAATAGTTCGGGAACTTACTATTCTCTCTGCACTAAATGATGACATTGGAGTGCCATCCTTCTTTGTATGACATTTCATCCACACATCAGCCCTAGTTACGGGCGCATCATTTTGATTGCAAGTTTGATTCTAGTCACAAAAATTACAATGGTGTAGATAAGTATATTTGCAATTGGTGATTGTGAACAAAAAATAAATTTGATTACAACTTACAAGGTCATGTTCAACTCTAAAGTAACCTCTACGGCCAGAAGTGTGGGTCTCTGGTTCTAATGTCCTATTTTCCTGATTGACTTTTTCTTTCTCCTGCAACTCAATAAAAAATCGATGCTTAGATTGAAAATGATTATATGCAAGGATTCAAATTCAAATCTCATTTAACGATAACAAGTAGATTTGTCATTCATTTTTACCTTGAATTTAGGGTCCGATCGTATTCTAACAAATTCAATCCAATCGGTTTCATTTACTCCAATAGGAACATTTTTCATCCTCTCCTCATCTGTGTTGTATTTCAAATAATACTTTTTATACAAATTATATCTGTAAGTTCTCAAGCACTGAGATATTGCTTTATAACACCATTGCTCCGCTGACAAGTCTATTTGGTAGGTACGCTACAATAGATAAACAACGAATTATTAGATACAAATACTTATTTGAAATTAAACTTATCATGCACACATTCACATACACTAATGAAATTTAGAAAAAAATCCAATAATAATTTGGTTGATACTCACATTGATTGCACTCCATATGTCTTTTTTAAGTGCTTCAGGCACTTGTTTCCATTCCATATGTTTGATGCCTACAATCTCTCTTGCAAGGACACCTAAAAAGGAGGAGAATTTCTCTGATTGTGGACCAACAGGTTGTCCCCTCTCATTAAAATGAATTTCAGGCAATGCAGAGGCCTCTGTAGTGTTTCCAAAGAGGCATTTTGTTGGTCCCCTACCCTTCCTTTTCACATTTGTTGTACTATGAGCTTCAATACTTGGATCTTCTCCTTCCAAGCCATGCTCTTGCTGTGGTTGTTCTTTCTCCATATCATGATCTAGTTGTGATGGTTCTTGCTCCAAACCATAAAGTTGTTGTGATGGTACGTGCTGAGAATTTTCTGGAAAACAAATCACACCTTTTGAGACAATATCAATATGAATCTCTTAACATAAAATCTTGAAGTATTTATACAAGAAATATAAAGTTGAAAAATGATCATACCTTCCAATGGTTCATCCACATTTTTCTCAAGAATATGTGCATTAGAATTGGTGTTGACACTAAAGCAACTAGATTCATGTTGTAATGGGGAAACAGATCCCGGTGCTCTATTTTGTGGATGTTTTTTGATGATGCCACATCGAATGTTGTCATTTTTTTTGGTAATGTGGCTTGAATTTGTGGTTTTACTCACTGTTAAAAGTGATCTCTTGCGATGTCTTTCATTCCTATTGGATACCTACACATATAGATTGCGACACTTAATAAAAGTTAGTAAGAGATCACTTAAAGTAGAAAAGAAAACACAATAATTGTTAAAAAATCATTGACGTCCAGAACGAAAAATAATTTCTTACCTCGGTATGGATATCCGCGGATAGACTGCATAACAAAAAAAACATTTTTATTAGCAAATCCTTGTCATTTCATAAGAGTTCAATTCAGATCATAAGAGTTCAATTTCATTTTTGTTCTTAAAGAGAAGTATGAGTTGTAAAATTTTATAGTGTAAAGCCACAATGACATTACCATTTCCAGGGAAGAAATTGTAGGGTGGTGTGAATGGGTTCACATATAACAATAATTGAGGAGTTATTTTGCCTAAAGATAAACAATAAACTTGGCATGCCATATTTTTCTGCAGAGCTTTTCTAACATTTTCTTGCATATTTGAAGCATAAACACAATCATCTTTTGTTGTTAGGGTTACAAGTCGCATATAACTTAAGTAATGGATTATGGTACACTTCTCAAAAAACTTTACAATAAAAAATGGTGACTCCACTGGTGTAGCAATACAGACCCCGGTTTTATTTGGTGGTGAGAGAAAGCATCGATGGAGCGCTAGGGTTTTCTGCAATGGTGGACCAGTAATTGTCTGCAGGCCGGGCCTGCCTCAGGCCACGCGGGAGGCGAGATGTGATAGGGGTCCTTACCTGTCAGGGTCTCGCCTAACCTCCTGCATTTTTTCGTGCTTAGTCATTATGAGCGCTCACCGAGATTGGAAAACACGCGGTTTCATCCATAGCCTGTAAGCAGATTACTTTTTCCAGTTGTTTTTTCACCGGATCGACGAAGTTTTTACCTCCTCACGGGTTTCCAACTCCTACGGTGTCGGGTTAGGGTTTGATTTTATTTTGCAGGGATGAGGCTCGACCGTGAACTGGTAGATTTGGAACCGGCACCGAAGGATCTTCTCACTGTTTGGGGACACGATGTTTCTGTTCAAAACCTTGAGCGATTTTTTCCTAAGGCGCTTGTGAAGCAAGGGGTTTTCTCCAAAGAGTCTGGGGTGGTTTCTTCCCCTCACAGATCTGCATTCCTTGATTTGGAAAAGAACAAAAAGGCCGACCGTGTCATTTTATCCTCTAAGGGTACTTTCTCTGAGGGTGAAAGTTCCGATAGGAACCGTCTTGCTGCTCCCGGGACTCTTCCCCTTCCTTCGGGGTTAGATCTTTACGATTTCACAGGGTTTCCTCCCCTTTCTGGAGGGCTAGAGGATGTGGTGGCCAGCTGCAGCCTGCATGTCTTGAAAGGGCCCATAGATGCGAAGCAAAAGATCGGGAAAAGGCCTGATTCAGGAGCAGGCTTTCCATGGGTTTTTGGAAGTGAAAATAGGGTCCCTGCTCAAGGGAAAAATCTGGAATCAAGCTCAAAAAGTGTCAATGTGCCTTCGGTTGAGGTGATCCGGGATTTACCTCTAAATGACACCACGGCCGGAGCTTTGGGCGATGGAGTTGGGCATGCAAACGATCTGGATTTGTTGGGAGCGGGATTGAAGGGGCGCCCACAGGGGGAGATTGAATCTGGAGGCGCCACGGATGCAGAGAAGTCCCAACCCGAAAAGCAACCTTTGGTTGAGAGATAGAAGATCTGTGACCCCTGTGTGAACAGGGTTTTGGAGGAGAGGTGCCAGGGCCCGGCAGGGGTAGAGGCCTCTGATGACCGGTAACATAACGAACCAGGGGAGGGTGAGGTGCAGGTTACCAAGGTGGGTGGGAAACGAAAAAAGCAGGGTCCTATTAGAAAGAAGGAGCCCCAGCCTTGCTGCACATTAGGAGTGGATATTCGAGTAGAAGAGGCTATGGCAGCCACTGAGACAAGGCTCGTTGGCAGAGTGCGAGGGCGGAAATTCACGGCTGATTATATTCGGGAATGGGTTCA
The DNA here is from genome assembly GCA_034641835.2 of Pinus albicaulis. Classification (NCBI taxonomy): domain Eukaryota; kingdom Viridiplantae; phylum Streptophyta; class Pinopsida; order Pinales; family Pinaceae; genus Pinus; species Pinus albicaulis. The sequence goes on from JAXQQM020080062.1 coordinate 154,423, forward strand.
ATCGGAGTGGGAAAATGCACCAGGAAAGCCTGTGGAGATTAAAGCATTGGAGAGAGGTTGGTTTACTTTGCGCTTTGCCCACAAAGATCATGTTAATTGGGTTCTTGACAGGAATTGGTGCTTTGGTAAACGACCATTCCTTCTTCAAAGATGGACACCTATGTTCGATGCCCAGACCGAGAAGCTGAACGAATCTCCAGTTTGGGTAAAATTGCCAGGGTTACCCCTTCAGTTCTGGTTTGATTCGGTTTTCATGTCCATTGGAAATACCTTGGGGAAGTTCTTGGATTTTGACAAATCTTTCGAGCAAACAGACGATCTTAGTGTGGCGCGGATCTTAGTAAGTCTTAACCCTCGAGAAGGGCTTGCAGAAGCCATGACTTTAAAGTATAGAGAGATGGAGTTCGTGCAAAAGCTGGATTATGAAAACTTGCCATTCCGGTGCCATCGTTGCCATAAATATGGGCACTTGGCCAAAGAGTGCCCGCTGGGCCATCGCCGTCGAAGGAACCCTCTCAAGGTGCCCCGAAAGTCGGTGGTTTTTCCTGTTTCTGAGATCATTGGCTTTTCATCCTGGGAAAGAGATAGTTCCTGGTGGTCTAGAGCAGGATTTGGTGCCTATAGGGCCCAGGAAAACCAGAGGTAGGAAATCCAATATGTCCAAGGCCAAGCAGAAGGCAATTATTGATATTGTCGATGGGAAACAAAAATCCTTGACTGGGGTGCTTAGAGCAACAAAGCCACCCTCTGACTCTCTGAAATGATTTTTCTTTCCTTCAACTGTAGGGGGTTAGCTAGTCAACCCAAAAAACTAGCTTTCAGGAACATAATCAGACAGTATAACCCGGATATTCTTATGCTTCAAGAAACTCTTGGTAAAGGGGAGGAAATTATAGCTTTCCTTTCAAAATCGATGCCAGGCTGGCTCTTTCAGGCCATTGATGCAGATGGCCGCTCTGGTGGTTTGGTCACAGGCTATAGAGCTGGAAATCTTAAAGAAATTTCTTCCTAGGGGTTTGAACACACTCTGGCGGTGGAGCTCTACTCTAAGGAGCTCTGCTTTCCCTTACTTCTTCTAAATGTTTATGGGCCCTGTTAGGAAAGGGAGATGTTCTGGTCCTCCTTTTTCCAAAAGTATTTTCTTAACCATCAAAATTTGATCATTGGAGGGGACCTAAAATTCTCACTGGGGGTCTCTGAATCGTGGGGAGCAAATGCCAGAGCGGACCCTCTAACAGACTTTTTCCTTTCAAAGATCGCCTCTTCCCATTTGATCGACCTCTCGCTTCTTAAAGCCAGGCCTACTTGGCGCAATAAAAGAGTTGGTGATGACTGGGTTGGGAAGAAACTGGATCGCTTTCTCTTGGGTGAAGTTCTATCTGAGAAATTGTCTATTTTCTGACATTGGGTGGGTGAAGGGGGCCTGTCCGATCATTTCCCGATACTGATGGAGGCAAAGGGAACTCTTAAAAAACCTGGGTCCCCGTTTAAATTTAATGCCTCTTGGTTGTCTGATGATTCCTTTGTATCTCTGGTCCATACCACTTGGAGGAGGGATGGGCTATGTGATGAGGGGGATTTAAGTCGAAGTAAGGCGTTCATGAATAACCTAAAGCTTTTGAAAGCCGCAACCAAAACTTGGGCTACTCATAAGGCTTTGCTCGAAGAGGAGGAACTAAGGGTCATAAACACTGAACTTGAGCTCTTGGAAGCCCCGGATGGGGGGGGCTATGCCACAGCGGAATCTCATGACAGAATCCGGGAGCTGGAGGCAGCCAGAAGGAAAATTCTCCAAGTAAAGGAGTAAAGCTGGCGTTTAAAGAGCAGGGCTATCTGGCTTCAAGCGGGGGATGAAAACACAAAATTTTTTCAGCATTATGCTAAAGGGAGGAAAAATTTAAATACCATTTGGGAAATGCCAAAAGAAAATGGTGAAAAGGCTTAGTCCTTTGAAGAGCTTGCCTCCCTTGGGGTTGCTTTCTTCAAAGACCTCTTTAAGGCCCCTGCAGAAGCTTCAATTGCTGAAGTTATAAGAGTAGCCCAATTTTTCCCAAGGTTCATTGAAGATGAAGGAAATGATCTTCTGATGGCACCGGTCTCCAAGGATGAAGTGGAATCTACCCTAAAATCGATGCAAAAAGAGAAAAGTCCAGGACCGGATGGCTGGACTGTGGAATTTTTTCTCCACTTTTTTGATTTTCTGGGTGATGACCTGACAACGGTGGTGGAAGAATCTAGGGTCTCAGGCCTGGTCTACCAGCCTCTCAATGCTACTTTTCTGACCCTCATCCCTAAGTCGGACCACCCTACCTCTTTTAATGACTTTCGCCCCATCTCACTCTGCACATGCTTATACAAGGTTATTGCAAAGATTGTTGCCTCTAGGCTGAAACCTTTCCTCTCCAAAAGCATCTCTGTGGAACAGTTTGGTTTTTTGGATGGGAGACAAATCCACGAGGCTGTTGGTGTTGCCCAGGAAACCCTTCACAGTCTAAAAAGAAGCCGGAAAAAAGGGGCCATCATTAAAATTGATCTCTCTAAGGCCTACGACAGAATCAGTTGGATGTATCTAAGGCTTCTCCTAACTCATCTGGGGTTCAGGTATGACTTTGTAAGGTGGATCATGGCGTGTGTTACCTCGACTTCGATTGCAGTTCTGATAAATGGTGCTGCTTCGGACTTTTTCAACCCGCAAAGGGGACTACGCCAGGGATGCCTTCTCTCTCCCCTATTGTTCCTGCTAGCAGCTGAAGGTTTAAGTTTATTGATCAAAGCAGCGAAGAGACAAGGTGATATGAAAGGGATTGAAGTTGGGCTGAACCTATGGGTGACCCATCTCCTTTTTGTTGACGACATTCTCATTTTTAGTGATGGGAGCCGGGAGGACTACTGCTGTCTTAAAAGGCTCTTAGACCTTTTCTTAAAAGCCACGAGTTTGGTCATAAATGATCAGAAATATTCGGTCACTACAGCAGGGCTCTCCCCTCTCGAAGTAAACAGAGTAAAGGAGATACTCACGTTTGAATTAAAGTCCCTTCAGGATCTGTTCAAATACCTTGGCTTTAAGCTAAAACCTGACTCATACAGGGCTCAAGACTGGAATTGGCTCCTGGCGAAAATTGAGGACAGAATGAAACATTGGAGTTTTAAATGGCTGTCAAGGGCAGGCAGGCTTGTGTTGATTAAATCTGTGGTTTTGGCTATTCCAGTTTACTGGGCTAGTCTTATTTGGGTGCCTAAATGCATTTTGCTGAAAATAAACAAAATCTGTAGCAGATTCTTATGGGCGGGCCAGAAGAAGGATTATGTCTCTCCTTGGGTTGCCTGGGATAAAATTGTCCGACCCAAAAAATGGGGGGGGGTGGGGGATAAAGGATTTGTTCCCTTTCTCTCATCTTTAGCTGCTAAACTAGCGTGGAGGCTGATTGTTTCAGATAACCTTTGGACTGCTGTGACTCGGAGGAAGTATATTGACCCAGTCTCGCCTCTAGAATGGATAAGACAGCCTTTCAAATCAACAAGGAATTCCTCTGTGGTATGGAAAGCTTTGGTGGCAGCTGTACAGATTATTGAAAAAGGCTTGGCTTGGAAAGTGGGTGACGGTAGCTCCATAAGGTTAGGCAGGGACCCGTGGGTGGGCTGCTCAGACTCCTTTGCACTTTCAAGAGACCTGCTATAGCATTTAAATAACAGAGGCTTTTTCTCTCTCAGTCAAATTGCTGATAATGCAAACTCATCAATCTGGAGGCAGGAGTGGCTTTCAGTGGATGCTCTTGCTCTAGAAGAAAGGTGGCATGATGAATGGGGGGCTTTTCGCGCAGGTCTGTTGAATTCACATATTCGTATTTCAAATGAGCCGGATGAGCTGAGATGGGTGCACTCTCAATCAGGCTTCTACTCTCCAAAGATGGGATATGATTGGCTCATGTCTCAAAAGGGGTGGGAGGAGCCAAACTAGTGGGCCAAGCCTTTGTGGAAACTGAAAGGGCCAGCAAAGACTCGGCTGTTTTTCTGGTGTGTTCTTCAAAAGAAAGTACCTACTTGGGATCTTCTCCAAAAAAGGGGGAAGATAGGTCCTGGGTGGTGTTCCTTGTGTAAGGAGAGTGAGGAAACTCTCCAGCATATCTTCCTTGCAAGGAGACTTAATGTGCTGGAAACCAAATATTTAAATTCTCCGAGGCAGCTTCTATTAGACCACGATATTCCTCTCATAGCCTGCACCAAAATCTGGGGGTTGTGTAAAAAAGCAATTCCCATCCTTGCTTCTAACATTTCTAAGGTCCCCAAGGGAGGCAACAACACTAGAATAGGGGCTGATAAAAAAATGGGCTAGCTACCTATCAGCAGTAAGCCTGGAACCCATCAGATCCTCACCTTCCTTGACAACAAGGGGATTCACAGCTTGAGCCAGATATCCAAATGGGATATTCACACTCATCTCTGGACAGGTTGGCATTTCCTTGTTATACCTGACGAGCTACGTTCAAGCCTGGATAATCTGCAGACTCAACTCCATGGTATCGCCCCCACCAAACAAAACGAAGATGATTGCTTCTGTTGGGACCCTTCAGGCACCAACTATACTGTCAAAACCGCCTACCGACAAATCTGTAACAGTGATCGCCTCACGCCCATATGGACTCAATGGAAAACTACTTGGAAATCAGAGACTCTTCCAAAAATTAAATTCTTCATATGGGTTCTTCTAAAAGGGAAAGTGCTAACCTCTGATAATCTGAAAAAGCGTGATATTATTGGTCCCTCCCGTTGCCCAAATTGTCAAGCAGCTGAGGAAACTATTCAGCACCTTTTCATGAATTGCCCCTTCGCCGCTGCTTGTTGTAAAGAAGCCTTCCTAAAGGACCAGCTCCCCTGGGATTCCCACAACACCATTGCCGAACTCTTACACTTATGGAAGAAGAATTACCCCTGGCAGCGCAAGAAGAACAATGTGGCAAGACGAGTCTGGAACGCTCTCCCTTATACTATGCTATGGCGCATATGGCTAGCATGCAATCAAACAATCTTCAGAGACAAAAAAATCGAAATTAGGAAGCTATATAACAAGGCAAGAGGACTCGCTTTGGAAATTATAGCTGTCAAGTGTCAAAGGAGCATTGACACTGCTGGTCTCTTTGTTGAAGAACAGAATTATATAGGATGTCTGCTCGATCAAAGCAACAGGGGCCAATATTATGGCCAAAACAGAAACGACACCAACAGTAACCAAATCTCTAACAGTAGTTGGAAAATTAGAATGAAGGATAAGGAGTTTGCAGGCTGGATAAGAAGCTGTAACACGCACTATCTATTCTTTGATGGAGCCTCCAAGTCTAATCCTGGCAAGGCTGGGGCAGGCGGAATTATTTGTAATGCCAACGGAGACATCATCCTTGCTTACGAATGGGGATTAGGCCCCCTTTCCAATAACAGAGCTGAAGCCCTCGCTCTATACGAAGGCCTCCTTCAGCTCCAAGTTCTCGGCATTCGCACAGCAACAGTGATCAGAGATTCGGCAATCATCATCAGCTTAATGGTCCACAATCGGACAGCCTCCAATTTAGCTCTCCAGCAAATAATAAATCGATGCCATGTACTCACCCAGCTAATGCAAGAAACTCGATTTATTCATGTCCTTCGCTCCCTCAATAAGGAGGCCGATGCACAAGCAAACAGGGCTTGTTCCAAACCTCTCGGCAGCCTCAAATGCAATGCTTTTGAGTCTTTCTATTTTCTGCCATGAACAGGACAAATTCTCTTAGATTGCCTACAGAGGCATTTGTTGTTTTCACGCCCAAGAGTTCGATGGCAACTAGGAATTTTTTTGGAAACATTGAGCCCAGTTTCAGCACAGCAAATGCAGGATCTACAAGCCTTGAAGGCATATTATTGCAGGATTTCAGGCTCTAAAGACAACCTCTCTTTAACATGTTTTACAAATGTATTTTTTTATCGTCACAGTTTGTCCGAATCTACACTAGATCAGCTCTTACAACAGCCAAGCATAATCGGAGTGTAGGGCAAGCTGGCCTTACTGATGTCCCTCTCTATCTCTTTTTTCAAACATATTGCCCTGTAACAATGGAGCCTAGACTCCCAAATTTTTCTTTTTGAATACAAACAACAACCGATTATGTCAAAAAAAAAAACAAGGATTTATTCAAATGTTAAAGCAGTGTAGAGCATTATACTGTGAAAAACATCGTTTTACGGGTCGACAGATGCAGATCTTATACTATGAATCTTGAGTGATCCTCCTATATATAATTATGAGCTGAAACATAAAGAGGCGGACAATTTATATGACATAATCCGCCATTGCTTGCAGGTTTAAATTAGACAAAATAAGTGTGATGAAGATGAATCATTTCTGGCTTATAAAAGGTCTATTTGCTATATCAGAACCTCCTCCAGTAAGGAAGACACCATATAGGACTGGTTATATGACACATCTTCAGAATTGACATCAGAAATGATATGATTTTCACCCCAAAATGTTGGTTGAAATTGGGACAAAACAGGGACAAATTATATATGGTTCATCTTGAAGTTTCAATTGATCAGTATCACAGATATATAATTTAGGGACTTAAAGAATTCTATAAATTAACGCAAGTCCATCTGTTGACAATAATCTACAGCAATTTGCAATTCTTCTAGTTACTTTCTATGCCAAATAAATTCTGAAACTAATGAAGATAATGTCATAATAAAAGTGCTAACATAAAAACATAATAGTAAACCAACATAATATTCATCAAAAATTGAAAACGCAGTATTATAACCGAACAAAACCCCAAAAAAACTTATATTGGGAAATCTGTATTGATCATTAAAACATACTTCTATGAAAATATTGAACATCTGCAAGGTGAAGGAATAATATGCATGCTGATTCGGAAATCTTGTGACTGAAAATATTGGTATTCTCACATTAAAAGACACTATATTGAATTTTCTTTCGAAATAAAACTTCGTAAACAGCGTTTTGGCAGGTTGAATGAAATCTGTTGTCACCGATATAGAAGTCTCAAATTGCAGAGCAGTGCTATGGTTCAACGCTAACATTTCTGGCAGAGACAACCAGCATAACATTTGCTTGCAAGTCTCAATTTTTTTTGAATTTTTTATTAAGAAACACAGGTAATTTGATTCAGCATTATTGTGAGAATGTAATCAAACGATGGAATGATATCTTGGCAGAAAACATAAATTAAGTGATGTGATTATCTTCTGGGCATACCAAAAACCATTACAAACTCTCACATGAGGAAACGCCTAAAATTGTCACTGCAATATGCCTCAAATCCTTTCGATCAGATGTCATATATTCGACTGGTCACAATGAAGGGCCACAGAATTTGCCTAAGCCGCAAAACTTTAATAAACTGATGATCGTTAGCTAGATCCAGACCTTCGTTATATTTATCCAGCACCAGAAACACGTAGCAAGATCCTGTGCCTGCATCAGAGCAAGCAGAGGTGGAGGCAGGCGGTAATGCGGGAATAGCCACCGATCATAGACAATTCCTATAGCCTTTACATTACCAGCCGGTCCTACTCCAGTCAGAGCCATTGAAAAAATTGTCATTTTCTTTATTCATCAGTCTGGATGACTTTTCATTGAGATTATGCAAACGAACGTATTCATCTGTATGAGTCCTTTAGAACTGCTAACTGTGGTTTTGATGGAAGGGATTAGCATGCAACACTGGCAATTTGCTGTGTTCGCTGAGGAACTGCTAACTGTGGTTTTGATGGAAGGGATTAGCATGAAAACATCTAAAACTGTGGAGGCAATCCAGAATTAAATGTAGATCACGTGGTTTTGCCTCATAAAAACGGTGAAGGCCATCAAGAATTAAAGCACATGCAGCGTAGCCAAACATGCATTGAAGATAGATGTCACCAATGTGATTCGGGACCGATGTCACCAGCACAATAAAAAGGTTGACGAACCCAAAAAAAACTGATTCAAAAAAATAGATTTATCTGCCTAAATATACATGCACACCTGCTTCAGGCGAAGAAAAAAAAAACAGCTAAAACGTCCAAAATCACAAAAAAAAATAACTTAAAATAATTCATTATTATAAAACATAAATTTACCTTTTTTCATTTCTTCTTCTTGTAGTCATGACGGGCTGACTTCAATAGTGACTCCAATTGTATCTAAAGCACACTCAAATGAATAGGAATGAGTTCTATTCTCAGTTTAAATAGTAAAAAACCCTAAAAATATTGGTGGGAAATCTAAATCTTAATAAAAATGGTGGGAAATCTAAAAATAGAAAGAAATATAAATAGTGATTTCATTGGATAAGAATGAGTTATATTCTCAATTTAAACAAAATGGAAATTAGAAACTCTTAAAAATATTGGTGGGAAATCTAATTCATAATTTCATTGAATAGTAATGAGTTTTATTCTCAATTTAAACCAAATTATTAAAAAAAGGTAGGAAACTCCAGAAAACATTAGTGTGCAATCTAAATCCTAATAAATATGGTAGGAATTCTAAATCTTTTTTACTCTTATGACATTCTTGAGATGTTTCCACTTGTGCAATTGTGCTTCCAAATATGTGAACTCAACAATAAAACACACCTTAAAATACATGAATCTTGTCTCTCAATGTGTGAAAGAAAAGGTAAACCAACTAGCTATGACGTTCTTCTTTTATACATGAGACCCTTGACTATGCCATGAAATCCTCCAAAATATTTTTAAAGCATGGGAGCTCCTCTTCATGCACGAAGCTAGTGGAATATGACAAGTTATCCAAAATTAATCCAAATATGTGATTTGTGCCTTAGGAAATGTGAATTAAGGTACCCTCGGTGGAAAAACATGCATAAATATTTGTTGCTTCGTGCCTTTAAATGTGAGATGTTGCCACTTGTCAATTGTGCCTCTTCTTGATGATGAAACCGACACCCTAGTTTTGTAAGGATCACTAAGTGTCATTTTGTGTCAACCCAAGGTCGTTTCCATTGTCACCTTAGCAACGAATCCTCTCACTTTAGATTAATTATTGAATCCTAGGGGTTTCCTAAAGCACAAATTTATGGGGGACTCTTTTATGTGACTAGATCACTAGCTAACATTGAAAACCATCTTTACATTGTATGGTTCAACATCTTGATGATTCCTGTCCTATTGACCACAAATTTTGTATTCATTATTGCTTTCATCACAACACCTACAATAGATATTGATGGTGTTCATAAGCATATTCATAGTTGTGATAAGTGGATTAGGGGCTTCCTTATCACAACCCATAACCCCTAATACGTTTACTCCCTTACCCAAGGGGGCCCAAGGGTGTACTTGTAGGGGCATTGAAACCAAATTTGGGGGATCATAACATTAGGAAAAGTGGAATGGCATAACCAAAAAGTTCCTTTTTGGGGGGGGGCGGGGGGGAAATCTTATGGTGTCTTGAACGGGCCAAGGGGACACAAGGGTAGCATGTATGTGTAGAAGTCAGAGGTGCAAGCATGGTTTACTAGGATCTATAATCCTAGCATTAGAGAATGAGAAGGGGGCTTAGGACCTAATTTCATAGGGCCTAGGGGACCTAGAGGGAAGGCAGCGAGAGAAATTGATAGGGGAACCCAAAATAATGGTGATAAGGGTATACTCCGGATGCGGATGTGGTGGCAGTCTGATGGGACTTTGGCCCCTGCGCAGCGCCCAAAGGAGCTCGCATGGGATGCCCACATGGCCTCCTGCATCAGCCTTAATGACGTTATTAATATGCCTCCTCGAGCTGTCAATCCGCCGCTTAACTGCTCTCCGATGCCTCTGTATATGGCGGTTCTTCTGATCTCTGTTCTCATTATGGAACGCGAGCACGATAGTAGCAGTTGTGGGAGAGCTCTGACTCCCCTCCGCGTTGAATGCCCTCCTGGCTTTGCCGACTCCAGCATTAAAACTCAAACAGGGCGTCGATGCAGTCTTCTAGCCTGCTTGGAGATTCTCCCTGGAATTCACTTCTCCAATAGCCCCTTCTGCAGTGTTACTTCTCCGCCTGACGTCTCTGTAGAGCTCATAGAAGGCTCAGACATTCCTACTAGTGTTCAATTGGCTCCCCTCGGTCGTCGTCCCTCTGCTCTCAGGGCCTCTGTTACTTCTGACGTCTCACCATTCTCGCGCCACCTTTGCCCTACTCCCTTCTCCATGCCTCGTCTCTGACCGCGGATGCGCCGTCGGCGTGGAATCAGCCGGGGTCAAGCCTCCTTTAATCCACCCTCGCCCTCCTCTGATTTGGGTTCCTCATCTGCTAGTGAAGAGCTTGTCCTTCCTCCCGCTTCGCGCAGAGGCAGAGTCAGAGGTCGAGGGCGCATTCAAGATTCCAGCCACGTTGGCCCTTCTGCTCCTTTTTCAAATTCTAACCCTCCTGGCAGAGTGCATTAGGGGTCCACCATAAGGCAAACCTCTCAGCATGCAGAGCTTCATTTTCACTGTACCTCTGTTCATTCCATTATCACTTCCTTCATTATCGTCTCCCTCCGCGAGGAAATTCCTCGTCAGGCCCCTGCCCGCCCTGCATCTCCCTCGTCTCCTCGCGCCCCTCACTCCACTGGCAGAGAGAATCTCCCGGATTCCTCTACTCTCCCATCTCAAGCTGTGCTGAATAATGATGCTGAGGACCCGGACCTGAAGGATGGCAGCCAAGCTGGCATGGCTGACAGCAGTAATGACTACGAATATGGTTGCAGGATCGTTGAGGAGCCGATGTCTCCAGAGCATGAAGGGTGAGCCGATGTGCGCAGACTTCATTTTCTCCAGGTTTCTTTGCTCAATCACTGTTGGAGCTTTTTTGCTTTTTAGTTTTAGAGCACAGCTGGAATGGCTGATAGACATTTTCAGTTTATATATTTATGTCTCTATGGTTTGTATAAATTCAAGGCCGGTTTCCCTACCATGGGCGGCCCAGACTATGATGTTAACAGGATCGGTTTCCCATTATGGGCGATCCAGAATTTTTATGAACAACATGCTTATCAAGCCCAGCTGTCTGGCTTTCACAGCAGACGCTGAGGCAGTCTTGTACTAGTACTCTTTACACTTAATAGAATTAGTCTCACTTAGAAAAAAAAATGGTGATAAGGGTATAGTTCCCTAACCACTTCCCTCTGAACAACTCTGAATTTATGAGAGTCGTAAGGGTTAGGGATGTTTTCAAAGATGGATGCCCCTTCTGTTGCCAATTTACCGATAGGGAAAAGAGTATCTTTGAAGATGAACTAATTTCTTGCAATCCACATTCCCTAGGCAATCAAGAGGGGCATAGTTCTAAATTTGTCATTAGGAGCTTCCTGCCACCATCTTTGCCAAGCTTCTGAGAGCAGCTGGCCTTCCTATCTCTGAGGAATATTTGTCATCTTCAGCATTTCATTCCAAAGGCTGATGGTAAAGGGGCAAGAAAGAAAAATGTGTTGCACTGATTTTTCATTGTCTTTGCACAGAGAGCACCACCCTGGACCAATTTTCCCTTTTTTTTGGAAGGAAATCCCAGGTGGGGACTTTCTTCTGAAGAATACACCAGAAAAACAATCTTGTCTTAGCCGACTCTTTTAGCTTCCACAATGGTTTTGACCACTAGACAGGATCCTCCCACCCATTCTGAGACATCAACCAAGCATAACCCAGCTTAGGGGTATACATACAAGTCTGAGAGTGCACCCACCGCAACTGAGACATCAACCAAGCATAACCCAGCTTAGGGGTATACATACAAGTCTGAGAGTGATTGAGCACCTTAATGATATTAAGGTGCTCAATCACGTCTCTCGAGAGAACAAAAGAACCCATACAACCCACCTAAGAATCTCGACCCAGTCTGACCAATCTCCCATCCCCAACATTCTAGGCCAAACCTTGTTCGATAATTTTTACAACTGCCACCAAATCCTTCCAGAATTGCCATCACCAAAGATTTGATTAGAACCAACCTCCCTACTCTAGACAGCCATTTGAAACTCCAGTGATTCATCCTATTCTCAATTTTAGCTAAGAGACATTTCCAATCCTGAATCCGATAATTATCCGGCTTAAGAAAGAAGCCCAGATACTTAAAGGAGTCCTATAGAGTTTTAACTTCAAAGTGAAGGTAGTCTTTTATTCTGTCCACTTCCACCCTTGAGAGCCCTACAGTGGTCAGGGAAGATTTTTGGCCATTTATACTTAGTCCAGTCGCTTTTAGAAAAATGTCTAAGATATTCTTTAAACACCGACAGTCTTCTATACTCCCGCTACTAAACAACAAGATGTCATCTACATAGAGGAGATGGGTTACCTAGAGATTGACTGCTACTTCAATACCTTTGAGCTCCCCTCTGAAGCCAAGATGTGTCAACTGCAAGAGTCTTAAAAACATCCAATTGATCCTATCATAGGCGCCCTTAGAGAGGTCAATTTTTACTATAGCTCCTTTTTTCCCACTCTTTTTGAGGCTGTGGAGGGTTTCTTGAGCTACCCCCACTGCTTCATGGATTTGCCTTCCATCCAAAAAATCAAATTGCTCTGCAGAAAGGGTTTAAAGAATTTAAAGAAGAGCAGGGTTAAGGAGATAAGAGCGGGAGTGCAGTCCCGGTTACTTAAAACCTTTTTTCCAAAATTTCCTACTATGTTTCTGGCATACTTTTTCCCTATCCTATTGACCACAAATTTTGTATTCATTATTGCTTTCATCACAACACCTACAATAGATATTGATGGTGTTCATAAACCTATTTCTAGTTGTGATAAGTGGATTAGGGGCTCCCTTATCACAACCCATAACCCCTAATACGTTTACTCCCTTAATACCCAATCCATATTTCTTTAACCCCTACACTCATAAATCATAAATCATAACCCATAAACCCCTTCATTCATTAAATCTTATGACATTAACCCCTAACCTATATTAATCCATGAACCTCCTAAGCCATAAATCCTTATCCTCTTAACCTGTGACCCTTAACCCCTAAACACCTTACTGGGGGGCATGGTAGCAGAGGGCAAAGTCAGAATTTCAAACACCAGCCTAGATCAAGTAGCACGCACGAGCTCCCGTGTAAAAACTATATTCCCTAATATAGTTTTTATTAATGCTCTAATTAAACTAACATTATTACTTTATGAGTCTTCAACATCATTAAATATTAAATATAGCTTCTATTTGAATTGAACTTCTGTTCTTGAAATAAAAATAAAACTTAATGAAAACCAAAAATACTAGATGACCTCCTTTTACTCAAATAAAAATAAAACTTAATAAAAACCAAAGCCAACATAGAAATTGCTTTATAATTTTTTACTACCTATTAAAATCTAATTTGGCCGCTAGTCTAAACTCTAGTAAATGGACCTCTTAAAATGTATTCCTAGATGTGAAATGACCTCCTTTGCTCAAATAAAAATACTAGATGACCTCCTTTTGCTGAAATAAAATTAGAACTTTATGAAAATCAAAACGACTATTGCAATTGCTTTATAAGATTTTGGTACCTCTTAAAATTTAATTTTGGGCAGCTTCTTAAACTTTAATTTCGGGCGGCTTCTTAAAATTTAATTTCAGCGGCTTCTGAAACTTTAATTTCAGGCGGCTATTTTCCCTTGGCCAGGTTCGGGACAGAGTTTGGTGATCTTTAACAATCTTTATGATTTTGGCGCAGATGCCATACCCTTCTATTCTTCGCTGCACTCTGGATTCGACTATATTCTTAACGCGATTTTATTATATCAGATCTGGTTTAACTCTTTTTCCAGCTTTAATTGAGATATTATTCTCCTGATTTGGGGGTTTCTCTGCAATTCGGAGTAGAAAACATGTGGCTCGTTGCTAGCATATGGAGATAAAATTGCAACCTTCGACAACTCAAAGAGGGAGAGTGTGTATTGATAAGTTCTAAAGGTATTTTCCTGATATCTATGATTTTTATTGTTAAAATTTCAATAGATTTAAACTTGTATACAGAATTATGTAGAAGGCAGCGGTAGGGTTGACAAGATTTTATAAAATCAATCATATTTTTTTTTGTGGTTAGCAAGATCAGGCACTCCTTAGAGCTGCTCTCATACGCTGATTTTCCCTTACTTTTGTTGTAGGAATTAGTCCTTACGGCCCCTCCAACAAGCCTCATACAGACATGCGT